>JADDOH010016181.1:0-48389 GCA_016648135.1 Agrypnia vestita | reverse complement strand
GATCCATCGCAAACCACATCCGAGTTAGCTGCAGGCTGCGGTGTTAGTGATAAAACTGATTTAATCCACTTGAAGCAAATTGGTAAGGTGAAAAATCTTGAAAGGTGGGTACCTCACGAATTGAGTGAAGCAAATCAACAAACGCGCGTTGACTGCTGCGTTGCATTACTCAACCGTCACAATAATGAAGGGATTTTAAATCGAATCATTACCTGTGATGAAAAGTGGATCCTGTACGATAATCGAAAGCGCTCATCGCAATGGCTGAACCCTGCCGAACCAGCCAAACCATGCCCCAAGCGAAAATTGACTCCAAAAAAGTTACTTGTGAGCGTTTGGTGGACTAGTGCTGGTGTCGTTCACTACAGCTTTCTTAAATCTGGCCAGACGATTACGGCAGATGTCTATTGTCAGCAACTGCAAACCATGATGGAAAAGCTAGCTGCTAAACAACCGAGGCTGGTTAATCGCTCTAGGCCACTGCTGCTTCATGATAACGCTAGACCACACACTGCACAACAGACGGCTACCAAATTAGAGGAGCTTCAATTGGAATGTCTAAGACATCCACCGTACTCTCCGGACCTTGCCCCAACAGATTACCATTTTTTTCGAAATTTGGATAACTTCTTGCAAAGGAAAAAATTCAACTCCGATGGGGCAGTCCAAACCGCCTTCAAAGATTTTATTGATTCCCGTCCGAATGGTTTTTTTAGTAAATGGATCGATGAACTTCCTATGAGATGGCAAAAGTGCATAGTTGCAATGGTACATACTTTGATTAAATAAATATATTATAATTAAAAAAAATCGGCTTTATGTTCCTCCCATACTAAACGCCAATTTCATATGTAAGGACCTTATATGTGACAGGTGACAGAGAGAAGTGGAGAAATCGAGTGCTTGCTGCAGACTATCTTATCCTAGGATTAATAATCTAGGACTAATAATCCTAGGATTGCGACCCAAAAAAAAATTATAATGATTACATATCAAACATAATAATTTCGCTGTCTATGTGTCTCTGTAACTTCGTGTCACGTCCGTAATTTCGTACCAATTCACGGCTAAAAAAAGGCCGGAGACGGGGCTTGAACCCCGGGCCATCAAACCTGAACCGGCTGATTTTCGCATGCTGCTCTCCGTAGACCGCCAAAAAGATGCTATAAATATATACTAGGGCTTCGCGAAGGTGCGAACCATTGTTTCTTCATTTTTAACATGTTACAACTAGTAATATAATAATAAAGAATAATTATTAAGTCAATTTTTAATTTATTTTCACTGAACAACTCGTACTTTTCGAAAATATTTTGGATCATTACATTTTAGTTTTAAAAAAAAAGTATCAAGTACCTGCTGAATTGAAAAAGACGTATAACACATCCTATCCGGGCTTTTTTATTTGATTTTCTCGCTCGGATTCACTATCAATTTAAACTTTCTGCAATATCTGTTAAAAGTATTTGGTTTGTGGGAATATATCAATCATTTTGGAAAGTTCGATCATTTCAATGGAAAGTTAAGGGAACTCTGACATACAAAAAGGTGTTTCCGTACATCAATACGAAGATAACTTATAATATATTATTTTCACCTTCTCGGAAGTTAAATTGATTCTACAGGTTTCGTACCAATCTCGCCGATTAGAAAAATATATAAATTGAGTGATATATTAAAAAACTATACAGATTTTCTGTTTTCATATTAATGATAAAACATATAATTTTTCTTTAGGTTGTCTAACAAACTTTTATTATTATTATTATTATTATTAATATTTATCAACGCCCTACAGGGCTTTTACATACAATAAGGTAAAGTGTACGTTTATTGAATGAATACTTAAAATAAAAACTAAATTAATGTATTTATTTATTATTATTATATTATAAAAATAATCGTTAACCTTATTTATGAGGAAAAGCAAACATTTTATGTATTTGAAAATAATATTTTGCCCTCTATTAAATAGCTTTGTGATGACACTGGCAGTAGATTCAACATATTTGATCTCCGGCGATGACATGACACGCAACTGTCTCCACTTGAACGTTTGAACCTTGAAAGTGCTGACAGCAAAAATGTTCTGACAGCTGGTAATTTGAGCTACCCCGTGCAGTGGTTTTCTCGGGTCGTGCAGAGACAAACATCATGAGAGCGGGAAGAGGAAGACTTCCCTTGACTACCAGATCAATCAGCACTGCGCTCCTGTCTTGAAGAGCCCACCTCTTACTCTTACACTTCTACACTTGTAGAACAACTTGTAATAAGTAACAGTAGAAAAAAGCATTAGTAGAGTTCTACACTTGTGCTGAATGCCCGACCGAAAGCGTGATTTTAATTAAACGTTTACACAGTTGAGATTGCGATCCATTTTCACTAAATTTTGTCTCGTAAATAATTCTACTCTGCTTACAAAACGCACTTAGTGCGTTTGGAAGCTGAAGAAAAAATGCGATATCACAGAGTATAAAATTCTGCAGAGTTGAACTAAACCCATTTTTTAAGACTGGGACACAGCACTTAGGAAGTATGTCCCCACTCGCATATGTTTAAAACATATTAACATGCAGTTTTTAGTATCAATCCAGTATTTATAATTTTTAGATGTTGTTTTTTTTTAATGATTTAAAACTTCGCTCCAACCCGAGTCTAACAATAAAAATGTCTTATTTACTAAGACATTATATTTTTAGAAAGTATTTAGATTGATCTTTTCATAATTTTTTTCAAAATTTACAAGCTTGTAGTAATTTGTTTAAACAATTTGTTGAACCAGACTATGTACCAAGAAATTTCCATTAGTTTATGTCTTAATTATACATTTTGATGGTCTTTGTGTAATACGTATATTCAAAGCACGCGTTAATAATCAGCCAGAGTAATAAATAAACATGCATCTGAATATAGAAATTTCGATGTATGTCTGTCGGTTCGAAATGTCCGCAATATGCTGGAATTACAACTTCATCTAATAAGAGAGTGGCACGTAATTAGCGCGCGGCTCAACACGAAAGGGTCGTCTCACCAAATTACATGGTTTTGACATTTTTATTTAACTATTTCGTTTAATTTTCAAGTAAATGACGTAAAATTTAAAAAAAACTAATGGTAAAATAAGTCCCATGATTTTTCACGGGTTAGTACGTACAATATTATTTTTTGGTTTGTGGCCATTGATTATTTTTATTTACACTCAATTAAACTTTTGATACATACAAGTTGAGTTTTATATCACTATTACCTATATTTTCGAGAATAACAGTTCCTCTCATCATCATACCTAAATACAGAATTTTATCAACTTAGTCGAGTAGGGTAGGGTCGCGTTATCGGGAATATTTTTTGGTCATTAGGAGAAACATATTTAATATCGGAGACGTGTTTTGGAACGTCATGTTGTTTATAAGTGTTTTCTCAGAATTAAAAATCCTCAGGATTCTCTACTAAACCTTCGAAATCCTAATAAAAATTAATTCTAATGAAATACTTATGAACAATATCACATTTCACAACACGTCTCCGATCTTAAATGAAATTCCCCTAGTTAGAAAAAAATCCTATACTGCTCTACTCGAATAAATAATAAACCCTACCCTTCCAATAAAAAAAAAATTCTGCGTTTATGTTAGTTATTTATTACACATATCTATTTAACAAATATTTATAAGTCTGTTCTATTATTGGAATGTTTCAAATTCACATCTTTCTGACCCACATGTCTAACAACAAAATGATTGCTTCAAACGTTAGAAATATAATAAATTTTTTTTAAAATACTTAAAACTGCAGAAAACTAAAAAATACAACTTGTTTTTACTATTAAGAAAAAATCACAAATTTCTGAAACAAATACGAATACTTTTAATGACAGAATAATTATAACGTAAGTAAAAATTAGTTATAAATTATTATTATTATACTAACTTTAATGTCGGTTCCCAAAGAATTAGGATTTATTTATTTTTAAAAAATATATATAATATATTTATATGAAAGTATGTTCTAAGAACAGTTATTGGATGTAACACAGCACTGCAAAATCCATGTATACTAACTTGTTAATGAGAAAAAATTACAACAGATGTCTTTAGCAGAGACCAGTGTAATACATGAAATGTTCTTGATTCGAAACATATGTAGAACTTTCAAAAATTTGTTGATGTATGATGTTCTTACGATGGAATTAGTGAAAGTTGCGTTATGTAAGAGTGATCACTTAAGCCAGATCATACAGTTTGTAAGCCCTGAGCCATCGTATAAGAGACTTGTATCCACTTTTCTCATATATAAATAGCTTCGCCTCTCTGAGACTTCTTTAATTTATCCTTAATTAACTAAATAACTATTTTTGGGATTGATTCATCGCAAAGTTTTAATATATATTTCAGTGCACGTCTGTCTAAATTAAACAAATTGAACATGAAGCCTATTTTTTTAAATAATTTGTTTAGTACCTATATCTGAAAGCCATCCATTATTCATGCAAATGCCGCGGAATTAAATTATAGTTTGTAGGACAAGGTCTTCCAGGGATACCCTAAATTTGTATTCAAATTTAAAGGCAACCGAACATGTATTCATTCACGATATTTCACAGTATTTACATTACATCAAATTTCTAAATAAGATGGTTGCATATCAAAATATTTAAATACCGTCGCTACAACAATATTGCTACATATATAAATACAGTATCACTTATTTAAACATGTAACTAACACGAGTACGTTTGAATGGAGGGTGGTTCTGTCTCTAAACTTCCCAGAACTGCGGAACACGCCAAACTTTGTAATCTATAAACTTGCAATGTTTGTTGTAGTTATAGTCTTCTTCTGAATAATATAATATTTACTTAAGTGTATATTAAATGTATTAATATTAAATCACATTGATAGTTTACTTCATATTTAAATCAAGTACCTATATCCAGCAGCTATAAAATATATGAAACTACGAGTAAAATAATTTTTCAACAATTCTTCACTTTTTTTTAAACTTCTGTGAGAATGCAAAATATTCTGCAAATGGTAAATTTTTATTCATCAAATTGTAAATATGATAAAAACAAAACGACTTCAAGGCGAATATTACTTTATTAAATAGAGTTCTTTCTAAGAGAAATTTGTTCTTTCTTTACATTCCTCAGTTTTATAAAATATCTTTACAAAGACGCCAATGTAAATAAAATGATCTAAGTACTTTATTTCCACACATATTTTTCTCGTTTATTATTTCCATTTACAAAAAAATATTATTTTCTATACATTTACAGTTTTATGTTACAATTTGAATGGCTTACCGAATATTAAGGTTATCGTCTGCCAAAGTGAGCAAAATTCATCATTTTTTCTCAAATATTTTCTTGCGTCTCTTATCAGTTGTTTTAATGGAAATATCTCATGTTAAAATTTATTTTTGGGTTTCCATACATTTTGATGGAACATCTTCTCAATATGACACAAACCAAATTATTTCATCAATTAATAAATTACCAAACCTATGATTTTTTTTTAAATAATGAAAATTGCTTCACTCTGTGGGCTGTGACTGAATGGATTCGTGAGATGTATTTTTCTTCAATAACATTACAAAGTAAACGTAAAATTATTAAATTTTTTGCAATTTCAGTCAGTTTTTTTACTTATCTACAATTTTTTATTTAAAAAAACTTACCCATAAAAACCATGTTTGTATTATACTCCCTCTCTCATTTTCTAGTTGAAGATCTTCTCTCTCTCTCTCCTAAGAGCTTCAAATGCTTATTTGAAAAATACCAAGACTAATGTCGAAGATTTTGTGTATATTTTGATTGACTCCGGAATTAACCCTCCGTTGGATGCAACCGGCCTGACAGGCACAGCTCGGAGTCTGTTTTTCTTAAGCCCGCCATTCACGGGCGTGCCATCGTTCCAAATGGCCCGCCATCGCTCCAAAATACGCCCGTGAATGTCAATACCCATGCGGTTCAATTAGCGTATTTTGGAGCGATGGCGTGCCATTTGGAGCGATGGCGTGCCATTTGGAGCGATGGCGTGCCATTTGGAGCGATGGCGTGCCATTTGGAGCGATGGCGTGCCATTTGGAACGATGGCACGCCCGTGAATGGCGGGCCTTAGTTGTATCCTTTCTTAACCTGACCTTTAAGTTTGGAGTTTCAAAACTCAGTTGGCTCATCCACTTCGTGAAGTGCAGCTATTGCCATATTGATCTCATAGGCACATTGCTCCCGAATTCGTCACACAAGTACAGTATCAAATGTTTCTCCCGTGTTGAAGAAAATATGTTATATACGCTGAATATGGAGATTTATGCTAGAAAACAGCTTGTAGGTCTTTTTTGTCATCAATAACCCGAGTAAAGGGGCAAAACGAGTGGCTAAGATCTGGTCATAATAGCATATCTGATATTTTCGTACTTCTTTTTGAATTCTCTGAATATTAAGTGCGTTATTTCTTGCAACTAATTTAATTTTTTTCCCTTAAACATCACCAAAAAGATCGTTGATTACTTTTGGAATAACAGAATAAAACAAGTGAGTATTTAAAAGAATTTTTTCCTAAACATTTCAGGGATATTATGCCCAAGCTTGCGGATTCAATATTGCGCCTGACGGAGGGTTAACTGTATAGTAACAATTAATATAAATCACTAGCTTTACCCGCGCGGTATCGCACGCATTGATTTTTAGTACACTGTTTGGATCGTCATAGAACTTTGACGAACTTTCTAGAACATTCTCCTTCCAGAACATTCAAGAAATTTATTGAATGTACAGGAACCTTCTAGACACACCGACACATTCCGCCACTCAGTTTAGAACCTTATAGAACTTTCGGGAATTTTCTGGAACCTTCTCCTTCCAGAACATCCTAGAGCAGGTTTTTCCGGAACCTTCTAGACTCACCGACATAGTCGGCGCGCCTATTTTCAAACAATATGAAGCATTTGCGGCCTTTCCATAACAAAACAGTGTGCTAAAAAGCACATTTTCGTCACCTACTCTCACCCACGCACAGACACCCCCACCAAACTCGCATATTTACGATGTGACACCAAGGGCTATATATATATATATATATATGTGTGTGTGTGTATTGACTTACGACATTTATTAAATGCTGAACGCTATCATCCATTAACGGCACGTTGATTTCAAATATACTATATTATGAAAAATCCATGCAGAAAAACGTGTTTAATTCAGTATTTTCAAGATCGAAAAGCACGCGTAGCCACACTACGCTACGCCTGACATCACAATAAGGTTTGGCGCGTTAACTCGCTCTTGACATTAAAATTTTTAAAACTATGGTCAAATTGTTGGCTCTGGAATTTATTTTATAAAATATACCATTAAACATGTAAAAAGAAATAAGAATGAAGATATTCATATAAAAAAATGTTTTTTGTGGTTTACGCCGGGCTTGTCGATAAAAACATATTTATATCCAGATCTCTAATACTAGTTTGTTTATTTCCCGTCTTCTTTAGAAAAGAATCAGAGAAAGGAATATTACTGCTACTTTAGTATAAAAACTGACTGCTTGTCGTCGAATTGATGATACGTTACATTATTTGCTACAGAATTGATATTATTGCGTCCGTGATAAATGATATTTCACCTTGGTTATTGACTCCCCTCTGAGGTATGTGTGGATATAGATGCGAATAGCGGAACCGTGTAGAGGAAGTACATTGAATTTATATCCGAACGTTGCCAACGGATATCCTTGAATAAATTTGGTATGCAAAGATAACATTTGGAACCATTTCAAAGATAAACAACATCGGGCGGGGAGGCGTGGGGCAAGGTCCCTTCAATTTAAACGATTTTTTATTAAGTAATGCGTGCAAAAGATGTTTCCTTTTTAAATATTTTGTTTTGTTGCGGGGGCGATCTCTTTGATTGCGTATTTTATAAATGTTAACAAATGACCGGGTCCTTACTTTCACCTCCTCTTCATTTTTATTTAAAATTAATAATTAGAAAATTATTTTTAATTTATTATCACTTGTTTATAAATGTTGTTGTAGGAGTAAGTTTATTTTAAATAATTTGACTTTATAATAGTTTTACAATATAGCATCTTATAAAATAATAAAAATCTAAAATTAAATATAAAATTGGTCTTTAAAAAATAAAATAGAATAGTTAAATATAACATAGTAAAATAAAAAAAGCACAAATGGCTCTCATTATTTGAAAAATTAAATTCATCGCATATAGGCACAGAAGATGGGAACAATCAGGCAATATTTATAAGTGAACATCTTACAGCCAAGCAATGACACATACTGATGAAAACTAAAAACTTCTGGTAGTCTGGAAGGGAAATGATCGCTGTTTCACAACAAGAACAGACGCATCCAAACCTTGAATTACATTTTAAATACATTTAAGCAACGTTTATTAACAATCCTGCACTAAGCAAATTCTCTAGTTTGCTCATGATTATATTGAAAAAAAAAACTGAAATCTCGACCGTCCAAAAATATTGCTCCGTTGTCATTATATATACGTTTGAGATGACCAAACATAAACCATTACTACGATATACTACAAAACATTCTAGTATTATATTAGTATTAATTATTTCACATTTTCCTTACAATTACGTGGTTCGTTAGTAAAATATTATAATTTTGGTGTATATTTCCTCATTTATCAAATAAAACTAAAAATATAAATACCATATAATCAGTTGTCTCTTAGCAAACAAGTACGAATGAAAGTTGTAAACAAACATACGATGTAGGATACGAGTTTCACAATATGCTGAATGTAAATAAGATGAAAACTCCTTTTCATCGTTAGTACGGCTTAATATGAAATTTAAAATTGGTATATGGCTATCCATGGAGAAATCTGTGTGATGGAAATATAACTAAGAGTGCCATCTGCCGAATGTATTGTATTTTAAGATATTTTTTACCCATTATAAAAGTTTAATACAAATTATACTAAGTTTAGTTTTTCATATTTCGTGATGAATTAAGAAAGATTTATATTTTTAATCAAAACTTTTTTTGTCATTTTTTTCAGATACTTACTGTGGTATAATTATCATGTAACATTTGATTTTAAAATTATTAAAATTAGGGTAGTATAAATGCGTACACGGCGTACGTATCAAATCAATATTTTTACTTTTTTCAAACTAAGCTAAACGCTTTTTTATTTTTATTGTTTCAGAGGTAAGTTCATTGAACTCCATAACACACATATGGAAAGGAAAACACTTGTCTTTTTAAGTTATATTTATTTAATTTTCTAAGACACGTTTCGCCTTAGGAGGGCATTATCAGTCTCTGTATGAATCAATATCGAGATTAATAATGCTCTCACAAGGCGTCTCAAAAATTTTAAAAGTTAGAAAAAAAAAAAAAAGTGTTTTTATTTCCATACGTGTAAGCTGAACGCCTCGCTTGTGCTACAAAAATTAGACTGACTAGCAGATAGGAATACCAAAAAAGGATTGTCGGTGAGATAACATTTTTTTAATTTTAAAAACTTTCAAATCGCATTATACATTTATGCTAAATGATTCAGTAATTTTAGTTATCATCAAAGATTTTGAGAGAGTTTTAGTAATATTTTTTGATATGTGACTATTTTTCCTAATTTTTTTTAAAGATCACTTTCTTCTGTATTTAAATTTCTTAGCAAAATAATTAAAGCTAAACCCCTCAACATTTTACCGGTCAAATAGGAATAGGCTAGATCAAAGGGTATGAGATAGTTTTGGATTGCAAAGATGAACTGAATGGAAATATTGGTAACCATGCATTTTTCCAAAAAGAAGTAACAGAAACAAAATAGTTCTCGCTTCTGAACACCCTCTCAAGTAATCACCATTTTTAACATTAAAATAAAAACGTCGTGGGTACAAATCCGAAAATAATCTACCCCCATAAGAAACATTTATCAAAGATTAAAGGAAATAAACGTCTGTTCTGCGAGGGATGAAAAAATCATAAATCTGAGAAGGAATTCGTGAAATGTTTTCAATAATACTGATTGATGCTTTTTCTCCGTTTGTTTCTTTGCCTTTCAAATGAAAAAATTCCTATTTCCGGAGCCGAGCTCGAGATAATACTCAAAGCGTTTTAGATTTAAATTATTATATTTTTATAACTAAAATATTTTTTTGCAAAGAAAATTCAACAAATCAGGTTAATTTATAGGCAGAAAAGTGTTACGCGATTTCAGAAGAGTTCATGACGATAAAATTAAAAATCATAAATTAAGTAAACAACATCAAAGATGATGATCATATAAAAGATTCATCATTTACTCAATACTACCCATGCGGGGTATAAAAGCAAAGGCAGCAATTAAAAATAAAAATAAACTAACCCATAAAAACCAAGTTTTTATTTTACTCCCTTTCTTTGTAAATTAAGTTTACCATCATGTAATAATTGATTGGCTGAAAATGAAACATGTCTAGACAAATATCAATGTCAAAAATCTCTAAAAATATCTCTTTATTATTTGATTTCTTCCCAAAAAACCGATGTTGTCATCTATGAACCAATCGTCATAAATTTTCGAAATTCGTAGTGAAGTACCTATTATACCTACCGACGGAGTCATTCAAATTTTAAATATTCCGTTATGTTATCGGGTCGCCGGTGCCGTTGATAGTAATCAAACTTTTGTAATGATTCCAATTTGAAAGAAACCATTAAAATTTCTAAAAATCCAAAATTATACTATAATTATTTTTATTTTTTAACAAAAATTTGATAGATCTTTTTGACTTTCGCCACGAGTCTGCTTGCAAAGTTTCAGCTCGATTGGATTACGGAAAAAGGGATAAAAATTGATCCAAAGTTTTTTCGTCAAAAAAACAAGCAAGCAGACGCCACGAGTTAAAAGAAAGGAAGTAATGAACGCAGTCATCAAAGACTACTAATTTATAATTTACTGAATTCGATATTTTATAGAAAACAGGATTTTGGAAGGGATAGATACCTTAAATCTAGAATTCTGTACATTTTTTATTAGTAATCATCTGTGCATTCAAAATATTAAATATTTTTTTCTAGAGAATATATTTATAGATTTTATTTTAGAATATGTTTATAGAATATATTAATAGAGAATATATTTATAGATCTCTTTAGTTTAGGATGGTCTTATAATTTTTTGATGTTGGATACCAAACTCATGCAGGTATTAATTCTTGGCACTTAGAAAATTGAGGCTTCAAGGGGCCAAGAAGTCAAATTACATAGATTTATTGTGACCTCACCTAGAACCAAACCCTGAGCTATCGGTGTGAGAAACCATTTGACACACCGATTGGGCTACGAGAGCCGTGTATGCAATACGAGTAATTGGAAAGATGCCAAGCATTATTTATGATGACTGGATTGTTATTTTTTTATCTGGAAAATTTTATTTCCTGTCTGTTCCACTATCTTCACTGACCCATTCCACGATCTAGAATGAGTTTTAATTTATCACCCATTCATCCCAGCGTACTATTTTAATCATTCCCGTTTATTAAAATGAACATGATCAGCTATCTATATGTAGTATCGTTATCTCTGGATCCAACAGTACATACCGTCCCTCAGTACAATTTCTATAGAATTTATTTACTTATTTCGTGTAAATTTATTTATAAATTAAGGTAGTTGCTTCACTACACAAGGTCTGTTCTGAAGCAACTACCTGTACAGTTTTTATTTATGTTAAAACATTAGAAATACTTCTTCTTCTTCTTCTGCTTCATCTAGGACTGCATCCTGTCATTGCTCGGAGCCTGTTCCTGGGATACAGATGTCCAGCTATCTCGCCATCTTTTATGCGGTCTTCCTGGGAGTTTGGTACCAGACGGCAGCTTGTTCGCTGCTATGCTCACTACTCTCTCAGTACAAGCTCTCTCCACATGATCTCTCCAGTAACGTCTTCTAGATCTTCCCCATCGGACAATATCCTCGACGTCACAGGTCCTTCGTATTTCGGAATTCCTCACTCGGTCTCGGATTGTCAGTCCCGCAATGGGTCGGAGAGTCTTCATCTCAGTTATTCTTAGGAGATTTTTTGTTCTGGTAGTGTCAGCCCTTGTCTCGATACCGTACGTCATGATTGGGCGGACACAGGTCTTGTATATCTTCACTTTGCTCTCCTTGAGCATATGTTCGTTTCTCCAGACAGCATTTCTCAAGCATCCAGCAATAGTTGCGGCTTTGTTTGCTTGCTCTCTTACTTCTTCGTAGAGGTCGTTACTGCTGGATATCTCGACACTCAAGTACTTGAAGCTCGTTACTTGCTCTATTATTTTATCGTCAATTGCAAGCTCGCATGGTATTGGCAGTTTCGATGTTACCATGCTCTTAGTCTTAGCTACGGAGATTTTCATGTTGAATCTTTGTGAAGATATATGGAATTTGTGCAGAAGTTTTTGAAGATCGTCTTCGGAGTTGGCTATTAATACCGCATCTTAACATTCAATTGTTAACACCGCAATTAGAAATACTACATATTAGAAATATATTTTTAAACATTATATACAAGGAATTAAAGGCTCCGCACATAGAATGTTCTAGCTCCAAAGTTAGAAAACCGATTCATACATTCGAAACTCCACACAGCTTCATGAATGTCAGTCTTCCAAAAATGGTATACTACGCACTCCGTCAAAGTATTTTCAGCTACGCAAGTGTGCATGGGTTGGTGCGGCCCCAACTTCTAGACTCTTCAATAAAGTCTCAGAAATGGGTTATGCGTGTAACAAACAAGAAACCATTTAGATACAATTCTGAAGATCCACCCAGCGACCTCAAAGTGCTTGACACAAGACAGTTATACACCAGTTCTATTAAATAATAATACTAAAATTATTCTTGAAAAAAAAACTCTTTATCATATACACTATCTGAATTCAGAAACATCAGAAGCACGACATAAGGAAATGTTTCAATGCCAAAAAAGAAGACAAAATTCGAAAAAAAATGAATGAGAGGTTTCTGTGAAATCCAAATTTTCAATGCTGAATACATACTTTATATTATAAAGAAACAGAAGGTGGCCTATTCAGCAGAACAATCAGCTATCTCCGATTTCTTGACTGAGTAATCCGCCTGTCGACGATTTTTTCTGCTAGGGCCTACGGCCGGTTAATTCACTTGCTTCACTTCACAGCGCAATACGATATTTTATCAAGCATACATTTTTACAATATTTTTTACATGAAAGTGTGTTCTGAGAACACAGTTACTGGATTTGGTCCCCAGAGGGATGCTTAATTAATTAGGGATTAAATAATTAAGTCTCACAGAGACGAAGCTATTTATATATGAGAAAAGTGTACGGAAGTCTCTTTTACGATGGATCAGGGCTTGCAACCTGTATGAGCTGGCTTAAGTGATCACTCTGCATAATGCAACGTTCACCAATTCCATCGTAACAACATCCACACATTATCAAAATTTTGAGAGTTCTGTATATGTTTTTTTTTCATTAACAAGTTAATATGCATAGACTTCTCAACTGGTAATGATACTTTATTTATTTTCCTTATATTAATTTGGTTTTATGGTCACAGGGGCGTTCAAAATTTTAAAATATATAATTTGCAGGCCGTGTCAGAATTCGGCTTTAGCACAGTTTCTTCAAATATTTGATGCAAGGCAGATAAAAAAAAATATGTGGAACTTTAAAAAAATGATATTTTAATAAAAAAATCAATAAATTATTATTAGTTATCCACACAAATAGCTTCGTCTCTGTGAGACTTTTTTTTAATTATCCATCTGTGGACAAAAACCAGTAATTCTTTTCAGTTTTCTTTGAACATACATTTAAAAGTATTGTCAAAAAATTGGCCTTTGAAATGAAGAATAATTCATTCGAGTTATAGAGCTACTATTGTTGCAACTGCGATCCCGTATAAGTTTTCAAAAATAATGTTTTTTTAAAAAGCTACATTAATTCCAGCGGTTACATGTTTAATACCTAAGCATAGTATTAAACAAAAATTATTCTATACAAATATTTTTGTACCATTGTAATTGGTTACACTTTGTGGTTATTCATTGCATTTAATTAATTACGAAAACCGGTTAGTGTTACCAAAAATTTTGTGATTTAAACCAAAAGAATTTGTATTAATATAATTTTAACATTCATTTTTTTAATTTTAAGCATGATTCTTCCGATATTAAAAAAAATCTGAAAACATCAAGTTAATAATTGAAAATTGATTTTTAATGATATTAATAGCCCAACATGCGTTAGCCGGGCGGCGGCCAGCAGGGCCTAGCGAACAACAACCGGCAATAGTCAGTTGTTGTTTAGCTAGTCATAAATTATTTGCATAAAGGCAATAATTGCCTCATTGTAAAATCTCCTTTCGTTAGCTGTATTCCTTCCAGAGCAAAGAAAGGAACCTCATACATTTTATGTAACAAAGCCACCACTTTCCGGGGCAGTGGAGCTTTTAAAATGGACGGATGAGGATTTAAAAGAAGTTCCGCAATTTCCCGGGCCAAATATTTATGCGCAATAAATTACGGATTTTCTAGTCGTAAAAACTGTTCGAACCAAATGTCACAAGAACTATGTTACGACGTACGCCATTACAACAAGGTAAGGGATGAATGATTTCCTTTTTATTATGTCACATTAAGTCAGGTCGTTTTTTATACCGTGACAATGCCGTATGTGATTGAACAATAATATCTGAAAAATGTTAATTGAAATACTTTCAAAACCTGACTTAACTGATTCAGAAACGAGCCCTTGGGCTAGTAAGTGGCAATATCCGATAATTAGAAATGAAAAATATATTAAACATTTATTTTAATTAACTCTTAAAAGACTGTGCTAAAAAAAAACTTTGGAGGCGGTAGAGTAACACAGCGTTACCTGATAAAAAATCGGCTTAGTTTTTAATATGTGATAAAATATACATAAATACGATACAGATAAGACTTTTAAAAGGTCCCTTTATATAATTATGTAAGGTAAACATACATATTTGCATTATTTTAGTAAATTATTATAAAATTATGGCAAATCGATTTTGCGTGCGCTCCCGCCGATGTTCCATTAGCAACTGAATACAACGGAGCGGTCGCCAGCTCGCTTCAGTCGCCTGCACTCCGTCTTTGTCTAACACATGTTACCTGACTCTACCGTACTCTTTCTATATTCTTTTGCTTTCGCCGAAACCCAAGCAACCGCCATCTCTGTCCTCCATGAAATGTATGGTATCATCGTGCTCTTTCTTGCTCGATTTAACTGCGATGTACAATATTCTGCTCTCTCTTGCACACTGGCCGAAAATACGAGAGTAATGAATAAACATTTTTTAATTAAAAAATCCGTACATTCCTAACAGTTTAATTTAGTAATTTTGGTGTGAAAATGTCTATTCGATGATTACAAAAAATGTGACGTTTTAGTTTTCGTAAATAAGGTAGATATTTCATATTTTGTATGACAGATAGACCTACGTTACATCACCGACACACAGGAGTTAATAACTAACTCCGTGTAAAATATCATGAAACTAATGTAAATATGGATTTTCCTCGATTATAACTAATCAACGCCTGTAAATTCAAAAAATTGTGGTTTGACTGTAATCTGCGGCTTTAAGTTATAAATCTTTGGCATTAAAAATAAAGGTTAAAAATATTAATGTGGTATAAACGCAATATGCAACTATTAATTCTACTATTAATATACGATAATATGCTTATAGAAAAGTTTTAAGGAGTTTGAACGTTTCTATACGTCACATAATACTTCATGTTTTATCAAATTCATAATACGCACGTAAAATTAAAAAACTGTTTTTCATACATTTAGGCATTTTGTAGAAAGAATCCAATCTGTAAAACGTTTCATATATTTTTAAGTTAAATTTGTTTTCTTATAATTACATTAAAAACTCTTTATAATGAACTCTATGCAAAAATTATGCAATCTAAATATACTAACATATAAAGAGGTAAAGTTTGTAAGTTTGGATGTAGGAGGTAATCTCCGAAACTACTCAACCGATTTCAAAAATTCTTTCACTAATATTTAGAATGGACTTTCAGAGTGGACATAGTTTATATAATATTATGCCGTTAAAATAAAAGGGCTTATCGTGGTGGACTATTTTACAACTAAGCCGACGAAAATTGGTCGACCGATGCGTATTTTGCGAACGCTGCCTTAACGGTAGGAGATATTTAAATACTTCTATAGAGAAGTTGTTGAAATAAAAAGTTCAATAAAAAAGTCCGGAACGACTTATACCTATATTTTAAGGTTAATACACAAATTGATTAAATATGACTAAAAGTTAGTAAAAATCTACACGTGCAAAGCCGCGCGAGTAAGCTAGTAATGAATGAAATATCGACGTATTAGGTTTTTGTGGGTTAAAATTTTTAGAAACTTTTTTCTCAGTTCATCTTTTTTTGGGTTAGACACTTTCTGCAGACCTATATTTTAGGTAAATTATTTGTGTCTAATTTAGGTTGATTATTCCGAGACTGATTTTATGAAGCACCTTCTAGTTTTTTTTTTTTTTAATATAACTAACAGTTCATTACATTTTATTTTATTCTGGTCTTTGAACATACTTAGGTCTTAGACTTTTACGTGATTATTAAGTTTATATACATGTATTAAAAAAAATTATCGACGTTTTTTGTAGTGTTCATTCGACTTATTTTTTATTTGTTTGTTCTCAGTTATATTTTTAATTTCTGAAATTGAAATTCTTTATTCCTAAATATTTATAATTTGGTTGATTTCAATTGCAATGTTTAAGGCACATTAAGCTACCTACATTGGTACATCAAGTATTAAGAGTATTTATTAGTGAAATGAAAATAATTTTGAGTATACCAAAAGAAATATCCTTTAGTGCCCACGTGGGACTCGGAAGTTTATGACGGCAATCACTGCATACAAAGTGTCATCCATTCCATGATGTCACCGCTATGATCCAATCTACTCACCGCCCACCTCAAAGTGAATAGCCCTATTTTTTTAGTTGTTTTCAAAAGTTAGAAAATAAATTCCTTAACCTAATTTTTTAGAATTCATTAATTTTTAACTATATATACCAAATGAATAATTAAATCAAGATTTTGAATGAGTTTATTTAACTGACATTTTTTCTCTTCTCCGCCTTCTCTTTCTTTTTCCGTCTCTTTATCAGGAAAACTACTACACTAGCATGTAAATATCGCTGCACACCACATTGTGGTATTATTTACATACCAACACCTCTTCTTTGGCGCAAGCGTTACTACAATGAGCTCTATACTCTGTTTAAGGAGCTAAAGGTCCCAAAATTTATAAAACTGGAAAGACTTCGGTGGCTGGGTCCTGTGGAGAGAATGTCCGACCATCAAGCACCAAAATCCCTGCTGAACTCAAGGCCAATAGGGCGAAGAAGCTTAGGAAGCCCAAAATTAAGATGGAGTGACAACGTCCTCAAAGACATCTCTGCCTTAGAGCTTCAGAACTGGAGAGAGCTGGCACTAAACCAAGATGAGTGGAGGAAGATTATTGAGGAGGCCAAGACCCACCAAGGGTTGTAGTGCCAAGAGTGATGATGATGATGATGATGATTTAACTGACATGGCGTGTAGAAGAACCTTGTTTTCTCGATATTCTTTTAGATCATAGTTAATTTTTGTTTTGTGTGTAATGCAAACGCAGCCTTGCGATGAAAGGAAAGAGAAGAAAGGATGAAATTATTCACCGGATTCCGTGTTTCTCCCAGTTTCCGTCGCTTCCTGGTTCTTGTGGACTGTATTTATTATTGTTTCCTCGCTCCAAACACATGCACTAATCGTAGAAATTATTTCACTCCAGAGTTCCGATAACCTATATAAGCGGCGACAAAATTTACACAGCCGGCCCTGTAACTCGTCTTGCCCAACGAAGAGTAGAGAGAACTACTTTACCGACGATCTCCTGGTGAGGAGAAGGGGAGCAGACAAAGGTGGGACAACACAGGGAAACATAGATTGTTCAAAGTATTATTTGGTACTCAAAAATGTGTCTTTTATAATTATATAATGCATATTTTTTTGCTTTCTTATTGTTATTTTACACTCATAAAAATGATAGTTGCAAAGACAAATGCCTAGAATGAAACTAAACTCCTTCACATATCTACGGACTAGTGGAATAGTAATACTCCCCAAACGCCCATCCACTCATTCACTTATTAAATATTAAATAGGTGTATATGGATTTTATAAATAAGTATATTAGTATCTACCAATCAATTAGGTTTATTTTTCTAATTTCTATCTTATTGCCTTCTTATTAAGATTCAAGAGCTATTGAGAATCGCGGGGCCCGAGGTTTTCAAAGTTATCGGGAATCGAGATATTGAATTCACAGTGTTCTTATATTGTCACAAGTTGCTTAAAATAAAAGGAACTCAACATGATCGAGGATTTCCGGATGGTTTGAAAGATTTTGGGAAACCCTGGAAGGCTGTCAAGTGCACGTGAATTTACGAGAACGTTACAAAAATCTAAAAATAAACGAGCGAGCGATCAGGATGAATTTTAATCAGATAGTGATAAAGTACCTGAGTATCTACTTGTGTGCGAAATATTCCGTATAGTGGTCAGTGCGATACAAACGAGCATTTCCAGAGTCAAGTGAAATATTTTTAGTGCGGTATTGGTTCGAATCACAATATAGAATTATAGTTAAGTTTATATCCAGTGACTTTGTATTTAAAAAACTCAACAAAATTGTTTATATTATTTTATTTCGTCTCCCACCCCAGCGAATATATGATAATATAATGAAATGCAGGGCTTTTTATTATTCATGTTTGCGTAATTAAAAATCTTCAAAAAGATCATGCACCAAAAGATGCACCAAACATATATGGAAATAAAAAAACTTTTTCTTCAAATATAGCAAAATTATTTTGTGGTGACATCATTATAATTAATATAAAATAACTTTGTAAACACCACTTTTTTATTGAAAAAAATTCAACATGTTTCGAAGCCATGGCTTCTTCGCCAGGAAAGAATTGACGAAGAAGCCATTGGCCACATGTTGAATTTTTTTCAATAAAAAAGTGGTGTTTACAAAGTTATTTTATATAAATTAAATTAACTTGTTTTTCAGTTCTACTTTTACTTCTACTTTTAATTTTTATGACACGCATTTTGCCTTATTAAGACATTATCTAAATATTTTTCATTCAACAACTTACATTTATAATATATAAAAACTATTAAAAAGAGATGCTTTATACTTTTTTTAAAATTAATGTGGTTGTGTATTTCTGCTCGATTCTAATAAACAATTTTGTCCCAACACTAATGAATAGTATTAGATACACATACTGAAGGCAGAAAATTTGCCTATGCAGATGATATCGCTGTCACAACCCAAGCCAAAACCCTTAAGGTAGCAGTATATATCCTTAACTCTAACCTAAAGGTTATGGAAGAATATTCTTTAAACTGGCGACTAAATCCAAATGGCTCAAAAACAGGCACCAAACAATTATGTTCAAATACTATGATATTCTAAACATACGGGAATTTCGAGTTAGTTCTCAGCATACTTTCTGCTGTGATGGTTTGATCCATATACCTGGTATGTCTATAACAAAGAGAAAATTTATTCAGAATCATATCCTAAAAATATTGTAATTACAGGTTATTTGAAAATGTCAATTAGAGGAGATCTATATAATATATATTGATTGACTTATTTGTTTATTATTGTTATTTTAGTATTGAATGTTTTAACCATAAATTTGTAAATCTATAAATTTCACAAAAAGAATGTTAAATTAGGAATGTTCATGATGAATATGTGCCATTTATGTATACTAATGGTAGTTACCAGTGGCGTGCAGCGCATACAAGCAAAAAAGCTGTGCATTAGTAAAGATTCTGGGAGACAAATATTAATTAAATAATCCTTATCTTAAAATTGTAGCCAAAATTTGTCCTACGGCTAGAAGTTTTATTTCCGACTCTTCTGTACCTAACTTCATGTCAATTTTTCATTTGTCTCATAGATCTAGTCAAATCGAGAAAAAACTCATCCTGAACCGTGTATTTTAACTTAGCTCTATGTCTACAAGTTTTGTGTAATAGACAAGTAAATTTTTCATGGAATAGCGTTTAGTTTCTTTGAAAGGTCCTATGTCAGGTGAGAAGTGCGTGCACGTCATTGCAGAAATGTTATTTTTTTACAAATTCCACCCAAAACTTATTTGTCATTTCTATGATGAATGTTAATAACATCTGTCATATCCAATGATTATTTACGATGACATTGCCATCGATAATATCATAAAATGTTTGATTTATTTTTGTGAAAAGAAACAAATATCTGAAATTAGTATTATTCCCGATTTAATTATATATAAATCGTCTTCGAAATATATTGAAAATTTTTGCCATATTTCCTATACATAAAATATTTATTTATTTAGGAAATCTTGTTTACAATACTTTTTTTATAGTGCAGTTATTTTTGTGGATTGAAGCTACTCAAAAAGGTTCATAATACACTGTTAAAAAAAATTAAAATGATTATACCCTCATAGGTGAGTATATGCGTTTATATATTTTTTAATATAGGTATATAATCGGTCACGCATAACCTAAGTTTATACCCACTGCAAGCCACTGGTAGTTACTAATAATTATGAAAAGTAAATAAATTTTCCGGTTCAGTAAACAGTGTGGCGAGGCACAACCTCATCACAACGCAATTAACAAGGTTACAATGCTTTTTAACACAAAGCTGCATAGAATTCGTTGAAAATAATATTAACTGTATTTTTTATGCACAGTTTTGAGTCTTTTCTCAAAATCTTCACCATTAGACAGAATTAATCTTACTGACAATATATAAAATACTTTTGATAAATTATTTGGTTACAAAATACCTGTCGGTTCTTAATTGTTTCAGGGGGGGGTAAGGTTAATTCGTACAAAAAAAGGTATGTTTTCGTGAATTTTTTGTGACGACACAGTTAAAATCTCTTTATTAAAACCAATAGTAAATTAAAGTATGACATTTGAAAAATATTGTGTAAAATTTTCAAGAAGAAATATTAAAAAATATGGCAATGGCAGCAATTATTCGGATGTGTCTCGGAAAAAAGTAGAATTGCGGTGTCCATCATAACTTGGTGCTATATCATCTGAAATCAAAAAATCAAAGTTCATTCGTTAGATAATAAGTTTTTCTAGGTAACGCTGGGAGGGTTTTTTGAAATACCAATTTTTAAATTCTTGGAACACTTTGAAGGGAAAAACGCGATTTTTTGCGAAAAATATCGACTAATTTGTTATTAAAAAATAAAAATTAATAACATATTTGAAAAAAGTCTCCAGCGTTACCTAGTAAATTATGTACAGAAAAAGTGTTCAAAATTTCAAAAGGATCGGTGCAGTAGTTTTGAAGTTATGATGGACACCGACTTTGAAAACGTGAAATGTGGGGAAAACGCTTTAAAGTTTTGCACACTGCAAAATTCAAAATAAAACTCAACACTTATTTTATACTTACACATAATCGTCGATGCCATGTTCACACAGCAAAGAGCTTTCATCATCAGCATCTTTTTGTCCTTGTCTACGAAAAACTCTTCCAATACAATAGCACGTCCGGTAGTCCTCAGGTGAGCGCGTCTCTTAGCTGCCCGAGCAGGTAAAGAAAATCAGTCTGAGTATCGCTCAAATGTTCATAATTTTGTCAATTTTGCTGCGATTGACTTGAAATTTAGAAACAATATTCTTGCTATGTTATACATTCATTTAAAAAATTAAAAATAAAATGCAAAAAAAAAGTTAAAAACCTTACCCCCTCCTTAATTTCAAGAATTAAAAAAATATTCACATGTCATTTTTTAAATCGGAAAGCGCCGTAGGTGGTGATTTGGTAAGGAGGAAAATATACGTCGCGAGTGTTAATGGCAGCAGAGAAGCACGTAAGTACGTCTTGTACCAGTGTATCTACGTGAAATGATCAAGTAAATAAGATACTGGAAGACAGTCACGATAAACTCCACCACAATCGACGACTAAATATAAGAAGATGTGTGATTGTGGAGTTTTGTGTCAGAGCAGAAAAATGTGGCTTTCCATTACCACTTTTTTTGGGAAAAACTGCATGTTAGTACTTTTTTACTAAATTAACTAAGTTAGTGACTACATAATTAAGTAAAAAAATGACAACTTTATTTACTTTCTATTTATTTACAGTGATTAAAACGTTTTCGATGCTAACGCATCACCTTCAGTAATGTTACTAATACTAAACTTTATACTAAATGATTGCGTGAAGGGTGGGGTGGGGATTAGAGTCAAGTGGGTATGTGAGCGTGGTCATTAAGCATAGAAGATTATTTTTATTTTTTTGATAATATGTATAAATTATTATTACTCGAATAACGCAACAGCTAGAACTGAAAGAGTTATTCTGCTAAAGTAAGGCTTCTACCTTCCAACCCTTGCTTTTTCCAGGGAATATCATGGTTTTTCGAAACAGGGGTGAGATGAGTGCTCGCATGGGTGCTGTACATTATGCAATTATACATGTAGATGTAGTAAAATGCGCTCAGATCCAGAATTTTCAAACATTACTTTTTAGTAACGTAGCTCGTATCACGTTACCATGGTTTTTGTTCTACATATAAATTTCAACTACAGAAAAAATATTATACGATTTAATGAGAAATAATTAAGCTTTTATAATGAACTTTTTACGTGTAGTGTTTCATGTGTTTATTTCAACGACGAAGAATCGGAGTTTTAAAATAATTTGAGAGATAAAATTATTTTATAATTAATGTTTTTCATACCATGTATCATCCAACACTGTTATTTCAATTGCAAAATGCATAAAGTGGTGTGATTTGAGAAGTTTTCTTTTGATAAATACTTTAAAGTAAACTGCTTTTGATTTATTCACTCGTTTTTTTATTTGTTTATTTAATTCTTTACAAATAGCATAAAGAAAAAATAACAATTATATTATTATCTAATCGACTTAAGCATTTTATGTTAGTGCATTTGTTTCTATGAGTGCACTAGCTGGTCTACCTATCTCTCTGATGCACATTTTTATTATACATTTAATGTTATCATAATATATCATTAGTGGGGTATTTAAGCGAAGGTAGCAATATCCAAAAAAAAAAATTGAATGTAGTCACCGAAGATTATAGGAAATATAAATAGATTATTTTATAGAAAACATGATTTTGCAAGGGATAGATACATTAGATCTATAATTCAATATATTCTTAATTAATAATCCTCGGTGACTGTATTTAAAATATTTTTTTATGTTTTTGTATGTTGTTGCCTTTTGTGAGGTATAAAAGTAGCACTAATTGGTAGCATGTACGAGCGAGACATAAAAGATGCAGCGGAGAAAATTGTCTGGCTTTTGGCTCAGTTGTGTTGCTTAGCATGCTAGGAAATCTCTTATACAGGAATAGTCTATTTTAATCGAGTTTCTACACCTAACACCACCTACAATACAAGTACCTACACACAGGATGTCATTTTGTTGTGAGTTTAGGGCCACAATATGTGGTTTGCTTGTAAGTAGTATTTGTTTTCGTTATTGTACGAAAGATATAGATTTAGCCAAAGCTTGTGTAATATCAAAACACAGAATTTAATATATACCTATCTCAGCTGTAGATTTTTATATTAATTTTTAGTCATATTGTATCAATTTGTACATTAACTTAACATATATTATATATATATATATATATATAGATATATATATATATATTATATCGTTGCCACCTTTTATATTACTTTTTGAGTTCTACGTCGAGCGTGCATGCGAAGATGTATGAATGTAGACGAAGGCTCTATTCTCTCTGCCTACCCCCACGGGGAAGTGGCGTGATGGTAAGTTAGTTAGTTAATTAGTTAGTTCTACAACTTCTCTATAGAAAGTATTTAAATATCTCTTACCGTTAAGGCAGCATTCATAAAAAACGCATCGCTTGACTATTTTTTCTTCGACTTTAGTTGTAAAATAGGTCACCACGAAAAGCGCTTTTATTTCAACGGGATAATATATAATACATGTCTACACTCAAAAATTTATTCTAAATATTGGTGAAAAATATTTTCAAATCGGATGAGTGGTTCCCTACATCCAAACTTCCAAACTTTACTGCTTTATATAATAGTATAGATATTATTCATTTGATTTAGTTCTGAATGTTTAAATTAAAAGGTAATCGATAGGTTAATATGGAAAATCAGAAAGTCAAACCCAAGGCGAATTGCACTAAAAAACTGATGTCTTTCTTATTGGGATTTCAAAGATTTGAAGAGATCATCCGTTTCAGAACCATATAAAACAATTAATTACCTCGGACGACCACTGTCAATAAATGCAGAGATATTCTTTACTACATCAAATATTTTTAAACTGTGAAGAATTTATTTCATTTGAAAAATCGCTCAAAAAAGGCACAACCGATATACAAATAATAGAGAAAGTATTGTTATTAAAGAAAATAATACATTGTCAAATAAATTATTTTAAAAAAATTACATACATTTTGTTCATTCTTTTTATACATATGTGGTGTACAAAAGAAAAAGCAGCAATGTCCAAAAAATTTAAAAACTGTTTTAATTAAATGCAGTTGTCAGGGATTACTAATTTATAATGTACTGTTTTTTTTCATAGAAAACAATTTTTTTTAGGAATTTTATAGGAAACAAAGCATATAAATTAATGGCAAACATGTTTTGGAAGGGATACATACATAAAATCCAGAACTCCTTTTTAAATTAGTTATCCTCGACAGCATTCAAAACAGTTTTTAATTTTTTTGGATATTTTTTTTATTATTTTTTTTTTCAATTGATTGAGCAACATTGTAGATCGACATTTTTAAAAAATTTGATTATTTTATTTGTATATATGGTGAAAAAAAACTCACATAAAAGTGAGTTTTTTTTCACCAACATGTTTCAGAAATTACCATTCCAACATCAGGGTGCTGTATAACTGTCAAAAAATTCGAATGAAATGTCTTTTGTTGGAATTTTTTATAGTTATACAGCACCCTCATGATGGAATGGTAATTTATGAAACATGTTGGTGAAAAAAAAACTCACATAAAAGTAGATATATACAAATAAAATAATCAATATTTTTTTTATTTATTTATTTACTTCTTACGCCAATTACAGTCTTTTACATAAAAAAATATTAAATAAAATTCAAAAAGTATATATATCAAACAATATCAGCTATAAGCAGTAAAATATTAAATATATAAATATAAAATACATGTATAAGTAATAAAAGGTATAAGCAGTGAAACAAAATCAAATTTGAGTATAAAAATTAAAAATATGAAATACATTAAAAATATAAAATTGCTGCCTTTGCTTTTATATATCCCATATATAGTGTAAGATCAGATCTCCTACAAGGACGATGATCCATCGGACTTTGGTGGTTCGGCTCCTCCAGATTATTCCGTCCATGAATGCTATTTTTAAAATTCATAACACTAGACAGGACAAGGATATGTGTATTACTGTCTAGCTCATTAATAAAATATATAACATAGCACCAAGACTAAACTGGTGGTATTTGTCTGTATACGCCTCTGGCCTGATTGGCCTTTTTCTTTATAAATGTGTTATGTGGGGGTGGTATAGTGAGTGGACTTTTGCAGGCCTCTCCGCGTCGCGTCGCCCTTTACACGACGTGACACATGAGTAGGACCGATAGGGAGTATCGCTCGTAAAATGGTTCTGCGAATGCGGTTGGTGTCCATTCATTGACGTACGACCACCAACTTTGGATACTGACAAAGGGACTTTGGTCGTGGTTCCAGGCAGCAGAGACACTTAATAGAAATAGCGGGGATGACATTTAGAGATCTAATCAATGTTTGTTTGTTTATTCAATGTTTACAAATGTTAACAATGTGTACAGTGTTTACAAAATTACATAAGCTTTTTTCATCGTTGTTTGTCAGCAAGTAAACACTACATTAATTTAACGCCCTGCCTGCTACACTAGTAATTTACTGTATTATAGCAGACAGTGATATTCCAGTAGTATATGTTCAATGATGTTAAGTAATGATGTTATCTTAGAGGATCTTTAGCTAAATCAAGGAAATTTAAGGCTCCCCAAACAGATTTTATGACAGAACCATAAGGTTAAATTCTTGTAGGATGATCAGAAAAAAGTTAAAGGCAAATAGAGAGATTCTGCGAAGAAATATGGAACTATCATTGGTCCTAAGTGACCGACAGAGCAAAAGACAGATAGCGGTGGAAGAGTGCTGACCAAGCTATCGGTTCCCGACCTGATAAGGGTAAATGGGATGAAGAAGACAAAGAATAAAATTGATTGTTTTTTGTCTATGTTTCCCCAATTACTGTTTCACAATTAGAATACTGGTTGACGCTAGACATTTATAATTCTCCCGATCTTAGAAACATTAATCGAGGTCGCTTAATCTGAGAAAAGTTAAACAATTTTCCCAGTCTGAGAAACGTTCGACAAGTTAATCGAAGGTTGACTATTTTTTGTTTTTATTGATATATTGAAGTTCAGTTATAACATAATAAATCATTCAGATGCTAAGATAAATTGGCAGAAGTATTTTAAGCTTTACCAATGATGTACACATTGAGTAAATATTCCATATTTGTTCTGAAGGCACATTTAATAAAGTAAACGAACACATCTATAGTAAAAAATGTCAAAATTTGAATATTTAAATGCTGCCGTGCCGTAGAGGATAAACATGTGATATTTCATATTGGTAAATAATAACTTATTTCATATCACAAAAATTAAATGTAAAGCCAAATTATTTTCCCTGACGTTGACAGATAAAGACAACAAAAACAGCGAGCTCGACAAAATAATGTTATTTTTAACTTCTTCATAAAGATAAAAATGTTTTTTTGGTGATATTTGGGTATACTAATATAACATTAAAAGGTAAAGTTTTTAAGTTTGGATGTAGGAGGATGTAGGTAACTACTCATCTGATTTCAAAAATTCATTCATTCATATTTTGAATGGACTTTCAAAGTGGACGTAAGGAATACATTATCCCGTTAAAATAAAAAACCTTTTCGTGGTGACCTATTTTACAAATAAAGTCGACGAAAAAATGTTCGAGAGATGCATTTTTACAAATGCTGCCTTAATGGTTAGAAACATTTAAATAATTCTATAGAAAAGTTGTAGAACTCAAAATTTTCTATGAAAAAGTCCTCGATGACATATATATATATATGTTAAGATCAATACACAAATTGATAAAATATGACTAAAAGTTACTAAAATATAAAAGCCTTACTTCAACCGGTGCCTATACAGAATTCATATTCATTTGATGTGAAGTTTTGCTCAATTGCACATCACATTAAATTTCCGACTGACAGTAAAGAAGATACGTTTATTATCTGTACAATATATCATGAAGTAATGACAGAGAATAAAGAGATTTTTCGTTATTTTTAATTGCATAAACGCACCCGGTAACAATTAAACTGTCGCCATAAAATTCGTGTTTCAGTGCCGCAACTTCTTGTATTACAAAGTTTGCCCCATTTAATGTCAAATAATTAATAGTTATGCATGTCTCATAACCACGCGCCAAAAATTCCAGATAAGTGTTTCATAAAAGTTTATTCGGGTACGACTTCCTTCGGGAGAATTTAAAATGGCCACGATAAATAACAAGGACACTGTCATATTCCTCTTGGTATTGCCAGAGGTTCCCTATTTTATCGCTCCTTATCTGGCTTTTACGATCATGAAAAACAAAGATACATACAAGTGAAGCTACTTGTTTCGATGTTAATTATGGAAGGCATATACTCTGGGCGGAAAAAATATAACACTGGGTATGTAATAAAACAAGCGTTAACTTTAAAAACATAGATGGCGTCTAGTGTAAAATAACTAACTCCGTATTTAATTAACTATGGTATTTTGCTCCCACCATTTTGATACTTCGAACCCTTATTTTAAGACAAGTCGAATAAAAAAATTCTCAGTTAATAATTCACAAATGTTAAAAACATTATTAACTACCTATTCAAAAATATCAGATATAAACGAAGTACACAAAATTTTAAGACAGAAAATACATAATCTTCTGGTTTGTATCTTCTGGGCTGTAATACCATATTTTACGAACTTTTTGCTAGCAATATCGTGTTGAAAGTTTGGTATTTCTGTGTTTATGTGTTACGTAGCAATACCGTGGCGGGATCATGTGTTGTCTTGTGTTGTGTGTATGTTTCATCACTGACAATGTTCTCACTCTGCTTTCGACACAGTATTGCAAGCCAATAGTTATCAACAACACCAAAACTCACATCAACCCTGATGATGGATCCTGCAATGGGATCAAAAACATGAGTGGCCGAGAAAACCTAAGATCATTAAAAAAAATACAGTCTTGATTTTTCATAATTCAAAATTTATGATATTTCGAGACAATGCTTTTTTTAGTTGATGTAGTCCCAAATTTTCATAAATATTTAGTTGCAATGGATTTATGTAATGCCTTAGATATTGTGCGATGGAGCAGAGTAAGAAGAAGCTTCTAGCAGGATCATGTTAACGTAATGGACAACTTCAGAATCTCTTACATTGCAGCTAACGAAATCCCACCATGTCATCGTGTTCCTGGAAGGCCGCCTAAACGATGGAGGAACTCTTGGATCTCGACGTCCCAAGAGGAGCAGCTTTCTGCCAAAACAGATCTAGAAGAAAAAGAAGAATAAGACATAAACAGTAGGGTGGGCCAAATTTTTTTTTGTCATTTCTTAAGGAACACATCGATAAAAAGGTGCCAAATGGTCTCAAATTAACATATGTAAAATATCATTACATTCTGATAAGTCTATCTGCCTCCGGATTGATGACGATTTTTCTCTTTTTTTCGAGATATGTTCTCATTAGGATTTCAAACCAATAAACGTAACTTTCTTCAAGCATAGACAATGTATATCATGAGTGCGAGTAAGAGGGGTTAGTGGGTTCAGTGTGGGAGAGTCGAGGAACACTTAGGGCGTACGTGCGCCCTATTCACGTATTTAGTCAGTGTCAGTATAGCTCTGGCCGCAATTATTCGAGGTTGTTTCGGGCTCGTTTTCCTTATTTCTAGTATGGTTCGTACAAGTCAAAAGCATATATGTCCGTTGTTTGGTGATTCAAGTGATATTAAAAGTAATATTTTACAAGCCTATGAAGATGTTATAAAGTTCTGAGTGGAATTGGCGAAAGATAAAACGTGATAATGAAACTAATAATGAACCCACTTACTTAGAAAATAGAGAATATTGTCGTTTCAAAAATTGAAGAAATATAGTCAAGAGCTTCTATTCCTACTATCCAAAAAAAATGACGGAAAGTGACGTTGAAAAGGTATCATCTGAAATTCAACAATCTTTGAAAAACCATCCTCAAATACCAAAGAAAAAATTAGTAGAATTTCGCCGTACCAGTTAAATATTGTTTGACATTTCGTCTTGTAAGTTTAAGAATATTCACGAATGCATTTGCATTTTCTCCAGTTTCTGGCACATCGAAATGTATAGACCAAGCGATCACCGATTTTTTTTTTAAATCAGAAATATCTATGAAGTCTTTGGTGACTGTTGCATATGATGGAACTAACGTGAACGTTGGTAAATATGGAGGTGTCATACATTTGCTTGAAAACAGATTAGGTAAACCGTTACAGTGGATTATCTGCTTACTTCATATGAATTTAGTACCGTTTCGGCACTTATTTCTACATATTGATGGTGGCACATCG
Organism: Agrypnia vestita; assembly: GCA_016648135.1. Lineage (NCBI taxonomy): Eukaryota > Metazoa > Arthropoda > Insecta > Trichoptera > Phryganeidae > Agrypnia > Agrypnia vestita. The sequence continues at coordinate 18,555 of JADDOH010016181.1, read as the reverse complement.
GGACCCAAAACATTTTCAGGGAGAATCGGTAAAGATGATGAAGTATGTGAAAAAAGGCCCATTGGTCGATTTTAATGTATTTAAACGGAGTTACCCGAGTTTTCTGTTCACCGAACAAACGTATTTATATATGTTTGGTCAGTGCTAATACCTTATACCTTATATTTATTCTAAATAGTCTCAGCGATTTCAACAGGCATGTTTCCTAATGATTTAGTTAACAAATCGCCAGGCAAAATGTCTCACGCCCGATAGCTAACTCATCCTAATCGAATTCTGCGTTTGTATGTTTTAATGGAATCTCCTTTTAAAAACTTAGTAATTCTTGCTACGTATGTCATCAAGGCTTATGCTCCAACATGGTTTGCTATAAAAATTCACCCTTCCTATAAAGATGGAGCACGATACCTGTTCAAACTCATCACTGCGACAGGATATTTGTCCACAGACTGAAAGCCATAATAGAATCTGTAATTCAATGAAACAGTTACTTCGCACACCTTGAAAATTTATTAATCGCAATGCTGACTGACTTGTTTCAACTACCTACTATAAAATTGGATGCATTGTCTTACACATATCTCATTGACTGGCAGGAGAATATATCCGATCCATCAATATTGAAATCCATACCTGACGAAAACATCCAACTGTAAACAAGCAGAAAGAGAACTCTCATTACTACGCCTGCCATGCCACAGGAAAGCCATTGAAAGGGCAGTCAAGATTGTGACAGAAGCTTCAGCCACATTGTGCAATTTTTGAGAGAGAAGGCTTCATAAAAAACAAATATTATCTCGGAAAGCCATGCCGAAATTCGATAATATGAATGATTTTTCGTCTCTTTCAAACATTATAAAAAATAATAATATTAATGACATTTTTGTAAACATTTACTTATAATAAATAAATTTAACGCGTACAAGTATAATTCGTTTTATTATTTAACTTTTTATGCATTTTCAAACTTTTTGAATCTTGTTGTAAAGACTCATTAAAAATGAGATTTTTTCCAAAATATGTGTTCTTTAAAGTCAATCCGGAGGCAAAAGATGATATCCCATTGTAATGAAATTTTATAAGTAAGCTAAAAACATCATTTAGCACCCTTTTCTTGTTGTGCCTAATAGAAATCATAAAAAAAAAATTTCTTCATACAACGGTGGCCCACCCTAATAAACAGAGTGTTAGTTAAATTAATATAAACCACTACCAGATTTTAGGTCTACCGGTTTCGAGACTTACCTTCGTCAGGACCAACACCACACTTCTATATTAACAACACTGTACACCACAACCATAGAATTGTCAACCTTTCACCAATAGTAATCATTTGCGTGTAATCTTAAGAATGGGCATTTTGAAAAGGAAAAATGTGCAAAACTTATAATTCAGTACAGTATAAATTAGTAATCCTCGGTGACTGCATTAAAAAATATATATTTTTGGATAAGGCTGCCTTTGCTTTTATACCCCACATACTATTTATTTTGTCATATGTGGACAAAATCCAGTAATTTTATTTTAGAGCATACATATTTAATAATATCGTTAAAATATAAATTGGTCTTTAAGAGGAGTTTAAAAAATTGAAAATAAACCCTTTTTAGGCGTATTCGAGGGTAAATGTTTATAATTTGGAAGAGTATTCTAAATATACATTAAAAAGAATATTGCTTAATAATCCACTTAAAATTATATAGGTATCATTATCAGCGGCGACATCTATGTATGTATTCTGTGTCGTGGGAATTTTCTACCACACATATGTGGGAGATTGGTTTGATGGTGCTTGGAGAACTGCTGTATTATCTGGTCACCACCGTACTTAAACAGAATTCCCCGAAGTCAGAAATCTCGGTTAAAATGCCAGGGATGTTGTACAAGTTTTATTGTGTATAAAATGGATTACAGAAATACAATTTAATGTACCGCGAGTATAAAAAATTACAGGAAATATCGAAGTACAAACGTAGATAGCTTCCAGCGTACGGGTCGGAGTCAGAAAACGGAAACGAGGACGATGCACTCCCGGTCCTCTTCTTATAGTTCCGGAGAACAAAGCATCGTCGCATGTCTGCTGAGTTTCTGCAGAGGTGTATGACCTGGTTCGCTGATAAAGAGATTTTCGGTCACCTTTGATGGCTTCATAATGGCCTAAGTGCATCTACCTCGTCCTGGCGTGCGTTCATTATTTTGTCTACGGGTGCAATTATCCTCTGCGCGTGTGCTTGTTAACCTTGTTCATGCTTCGCCTGTGTGTGTATTTTCCGTGCTTAACTGTTGCCAGAGTTATGGTTATGCCCCGCTCCTGTACACGCGCCGCTTGGATACGTATCCCAGACATACATAGATATAGAACAGTCTAAATATTTTAAATAAAATAGACGAAGAACATACATATTGTAATGAGGCTAAAAAGAATCACGCTCTTCTGTCAAGTGACAGTTGTTTGAAGTTGGCACATTACTACCGAAGGATCTGGAATCACCTCCAGCTTTTGAGGGACGTCTGCAACTTTCCAGGAACATTTGGACGGAAATAGGATGGAATATGCTAGTGAATAGTAAATAAAGTGTCAAAACGAATATAAAGTATCTATTTACGAGTGATAAATTTACGTAGCGAGATAAGTCGAAGCGAAATTATTAAGTGCGGAAAAAGGATGGAATTTTCTAGTGTATAGTGAATAAAGTGTCAAAGCGAATATAAAGTGTCTATTTACGAGTGATAAATTTGCGAAATAGTTTAATTAAAGGAATAGCGTTACATTTAATGTTTTAAGTGACTTTGTACGTTAGTTTAATTAATAAATCGGTTTTCAATAAATCCTGTATTAAATAAATCCCAGCGTTTTCATTCATTCATCCTGCAGCCACGATACGTGACTATATATACAACTTTAAAAAAAATGGATATTTTTACGGTGGAATTGCATTATTTAAAGTCAGTAAAGCCAGCTAATACAGATCATAAGTCCTATTGTCACCCTATTAAGATTTCCATACATGTTTCCGATATAAATAAGTTTGGCTCTCTGAGACTTTTTTAATTTATATAAACAAATTGATATCAATAAGTAATTAACATTTGTATCACAAGACTCTGTTGGCATTGTTGACGAAAACCGGGGATCTTGGTTTCCTCAAGAGTTTTTCTTAACTAGTTTTTTCTAAGTAAGTTTTTTCAATTGTTACTTCGTAATAAACCATTTTTTTTACGTTTCGAATTTTTCTATATTAAATAAGAATATTCTATAACTTATCCAATAATTTTATACCCCTTATCGTCTCAATTTTTATTTTATCCTAGTCTTTGTATGATTATTTATTTATAACGACTATTAATGACCTTTTATTGTCAATTGGTATAAATTACAAAACTTACTAATAATACGGAAGGTGTAATTAAATTAAATCTAAAACTAATGTAACCAATAACAAACAAAAAATACTGGCGTAAGTTCTTGAAAATATTTCCTCAATTATTACATATACAAACCAGTGACGCTTTCTTTAATTAAAATATCTTAATACATAATCGGTAGCTGTAAAATCTTCCCTTTTCTACTAACTATTTTCGGACTTTCTGACTAAACCTTGTTCTTTGTCATTTTAATTCTTTCTTACCATAGTGTGTAATATTGTTTTCCCCGGAATGAGATTTCTTACTTACTGGGACTAATATATTGTAACAAATATTTTGTTATCTATATTCATTAAATAAATAAATAAATAACATTTATTAACAGTGAAATATTCACAAACATCGAATAATGCGTGATTGATTCAAACTACTTAGAATAGTATCTACTAGCAATAACCCGTCAAAAGTGGCGATCTTTTACTATATATATTTCGGCCAGTAAGGCTTTGAGAACAGCGCAAGTAGTAGCGTAGCGTCTTGATAACGTTAGTGATAAATATTTGTAGAGACCATTCCACCATACAGATAGCCGCAAATCTAGTCGGCACTAGATTTGCGGCTATCTAGTGCCGACTAGATTTGCGGCTATCTGTATGCACATGCGACGTTCCTACATGCCAGGGGGGTGATGACACGTGCCCGAGAAACATGCGCCAACATCCAGGCATCCGGCCGGGGCCAGACAATGCAGGTCAACACCAGGAGAATTCACTAACGCATGAAAGTACGACAGCCGCGGATCATAGATCATGACCACGCAGCAAACCGAGAGCACCGTATTCTGCGAAATTGCAGCTTCACGAGGCAAGAAAACCGCGCAATTCCGTTGATAAAGCGACTATAAGAAGGAGGAAGCACCACACACGTCATCTCACTCCTTTGGGGCTCTCCGATACTGCGGAAGCTCTACCCGATCGAAGCCTCACTTCTCGGGAAGCTACTTATCGAGCGGAAGCTCTCACGATTTTATTCTTCATTTACTGTACAGCTTTATTATCATAATTTTTACTTTGTTTTGTCTAAATTTGAATAAATACTGTCGAACCGTCGCGACTTTCATCTCATCAGCAACAGCAGAGAACTCCGACTCTTCAAACGGAGTGGTGACCCTAAAGTAGTTAATCTATCTATCTTCACGGAAGACATACCCAAGCCTTTCCACCACCACACATTATTAAATAGAGAATTATGCTTATCTGCTTCTTATACCTAATTGTTATATTATACCTCATTATTATTTGAGCTATCTGGCAGCATTAGTGACGGACATTGTTTCGTAGAGAATTGAACTTTTATTTTGTACCTCACTTTATATAGGTATATTTCATCATTATCTGTGCCATATGGTAGCGTTAGTGACAGACATTGTTACATACAGAATTATTTAAATTTTGATTAGTGATTAATGCCAATAATAAATGCGACATACTAATGGCGCTTATTAGTTTTAATTAACTAAAGTCTAATTTTTATTATTTTATTAGTATTTTCAGTATTTTCATTATAATTAATAACAATTTTGAAATCACACTTATTTTAAAAACAGAATGAGATCAGCTATTGGACAGGAAATTACGGAAGGATGTTCGAAATTACTATACTTGAGGATACGCTGTGCTATAATAATACACTAACATATTCAACTGCTTGCTCTGTAGAAAGATTTGGCAGCACCCGCATTACGTGAAAGTGGGTGATTTGCAAGAGTGAAAAATCTCTGAAAAATTGAGCAAACTTGATTTATTAAACATGAAAACCCGACGTGGAAGCTCTCGCGGTATGTAAAAACAGAACAGAACATCATAAAATTTTCACGTGCAGGAGCCACCGAACGGGTAAATGGTGGAAAATTGTTAAATTCTCCGCAAAATTGTGCGGAAAATACGGAAAAACTGCTGAAAATTCAGCGGGAGAGTCGCTACAGTGCGGTAACAAAAAACGACCCACTCGTCCGCGGGGTGGAGTGTAATTATGCGCCCGGCTGCATTTATAATTTTGAGAAAGCAGAGACGAGTGCGCGGCTCCAAAGCCACTCAACGCCGCTAATCCGCAGTTTTGCTGTCACTCAAAACGAACGGCACTGTCATTACTGATCCTTACACAGTTTAAAATTAGCGATAACAATAATGTAAATAATTAATTATGATAGATTAATGGAATAATTTGTGAATCTGATAATTGATTCATGTACTGTCATCGAGAGTGCGTCTTTGTGCAATATTTCAGCTCGATTGGACATCGGAAAGCGGGTGAAATATCGACTATAAGATTCCGCCCGGACAAACAGATGGAGCTAATTAATATAGGCGAAAAATAAAATGAAATATTTTTCCTAAAATAAATCAATTTATTATTTGTGGGGTATAAGAGCAAAGGCAGCAATATTAAAAAAAATTTAAATGCATTCACCGAGTATTACTAATTTAAAATGTACTTAATTCTAGATTTTATGTATCTATCCCTTCCAAAATCATGTTTCCTATAAATAAATATGCTACGTTTCCTATAAATTCTCCATTTAGTACATTATAAATTTGTAATCCTTGATGACTGCATTCAATTTTTTGTTTGGAAATTGCTGCCTTTATTTTTATACCCCACATATTTAAAAAAAATACATTAAGTCTTTGAAAAAGACAATTTTATTAATTTAACATAATTATTACAGGATCGTGATTGTGGGATGCAAATGAAATACTACAATTAAACATCAATTTAGTACGCAAAATCACAGGATACGAATTTAATCGGAGCACTGAAGCACATTCTTAAATTCACACTGCATTTTGTATCTAGAAATCCTAGTTCATTGGTATGTTCCACTCTGATTACTATATAGGACTTCTCACATGTCGGTAGGTACTTTCTTAATTAACAATCGCTGATAACACTCTAGCCACCGCACGATTTCGTTTTTATGGCGTTAGCCCGTCGCCAACAATAAAAATAACACCATTTATAACATACATAACATTTATAAACACATGTTCATATTACTTTCTTGATATTTCCAGAATCCGATGGACCATCTCAGAACCTTCTGTTAATTTTCAATTTTATTTATAAAAGTGTAGCGCCGTAAAATCATATTTTACGTGTATTGATTCTACAATCTCGTGAAAATGTTAATAAAAAGAATATTCTCGAATTTTAAAAGGACAATAGCCCTGGCCATATACAATTATATATCTGTTATGTTATGCTGTTCCAGAGATCTTTAAAGATATTTAACGATACATGCATAAACACCCTTTTCTGGGATATCTGACCTCTCTGGCCGACGTTTCAGATCCCACTGCAGGATCAATCATCAGAGCTGATATGTCTGTCCCACCAAAAAATTACTTTTAACTAAATCCTCAACCCGGGCAATGCCGGGTACGAACAGGTAGTATTGAATAATTTTCCAAACTATTTAGAGACGGACATCAGTTTAACAAAACCCTTACTTTACCAAGAAAAATAACCCAGTTATCTCTTAGTCCTCATATGTGTACTTGTATGTGAATTTCATGTTACCCGACTATTACTCCCTTTATATTAACTTTTCCCGTGATTCAATCGAGCTGAAACTTTGCAAGCATACTCGTGGCGACGATCAAGAAGATCTATCAAATTTTTGTTAAAAAAATAATAATAATTATCGTATAATTGTGGATTTTTCGAATTCTTAATAGTTTTTTCAAATTGGAATCATTAAAAAAGTTTGATTACTAGCAACGCCAGCCCCATAATGTCGCGGAATATTTTCTAAATTTGGATTTCTCCGTCGTTATACATAATAGGTACTTCACTGCGAATTTCGAAAATATTAATTGACTGACAAATGTTTTTAAAATTTAATCTTCAAAGCATGAAGTGTCTTATCAAAGCTCAAAACATCTGACATTTTAGAAATATATTAAATTACTGTAAGTTTAGTGCTAGGTTATACGTTTTAATTCGTCTTTAATTGTTGTTATATTTTACAAAGAAAGGGAGTATAATTAAAACTTGGTTTTTATGGGTTACTTTTTATTTCAATCAAAATAAGAACTCAATAGCCTTTATTGTTAATTGTAAATGATTATATCCTGCCCGATATTCGTACGCTAATGATACAGTATTAGTAGCCAATATAAATAAATTATGTTTTCCAGATAGAATTTTTTTAATAATGAAATACAAGACATGACCGCATTGCTGTTACCTTTGTCTGTAAAGGAGCCACTGCTTTACACTCGCAATCGGTAGAGCCATGTGTTTTTTACATCATCCATTTAAATTTGTACTAGCAGCTAAACAATCTTTGCTTGTGGGTGGCTACAATGGTCGCTGCGTGACCGACAGTGACCCGTGCGCGGCTGTTAATGTCTGCAATTGACTATCGCCCATTGCTTGCTGCTTTTCATACGATTTTATCTTTTGAAACTGGCAATGAAAATGTTGCCCACTTCATGCATTATTACTGGAGCAATTGTAATGTATGCTTGTATACATTCGATTTCGATACATTACTAACCATAGGTATATTGTAGCATAGAAATTAAAGGAAAATAAATATACTTGCCTGAATAAAAAAAAAAATTTTTAAAGAATATATTTTTTTCTTTTTCTTCTTACTATTGAAACTTCTCTTTTAATTTACACAAATCTATAAGATGTACTTGATCTTTGTACTTATCTCTTTAACTGCAATCCATTTCTTCTTCTTAATACTTACAATCATTTTCTTCTTACAACTTAAACTTCTCTTTTTAATTTACACAAATCTATAAATTGTACTTGAATATTTTTAACTGCAATGTATTTCTTCTTCTTCTAACTACTTACAATTTTCTTCTCACTACTTTAACTTCTCTTTTTATTTTACACAAATCTATATGATGTACTTGAATCTTTATAACTGCAATTTACACAAATCTAATTTTACACAAATCTATTAAATCTATTATATCTTTAACATCAATCTAAATTTACACAATTCTATTATATGTACATGTAACTTTTAACTGTATAACTGTTTAACTAATGTTATTTTTTTTTTTTATTTATATTCTATATATTTGTAAAAGTCCATAAGGGTGTTAAATAAATAAATAAATAAAAAATATAAATACCGATTCATTTCTCCTAGAAGTGTATTGAATGTAACATAACGTTTATTTAGTATTTCTACACATTAAATTACGTCTAAAGATATTTAAAATTAATTTATACCTACAACTCTACTTTTAATATTTTCTCATAAACGATTTGGTTATTTTTGATACTGGCAATGACAAAACTACGCACTGCATACTTCGTTTTGGAAGCAATTATAATTAGTGATGCAACGAATACGAATAATCATGTTCGCCGAATATCATCACGAATATTAAAAACAAACTATTTATAACTGAACGCAACACAAAATTATGTTTTGGCGACAGTACTCGACCCTCGATTTAAAACGAGAATTTTCAGTACACCGCTTGTAGTTGAAAGGGTTCGGACCATCCTTTGTGCTGCTTTTGATGAAAAAGTAATTGAATGACCGACAAGACAACCAGAAGAACCTAGACCATCGACGAGTAGAGGAATTTGGCAAGCATGCCAAGAAATAATCGAAGAGGATGAAATGGGAGAACCAATTTCAATACTTTTCGTTTCGTTTTTCACATTTATTTAATGAATTTTTATGTATTTTAACTGATCTAAAAGCAACAATATCAAGATATTAAACATATTTTTTTCACAGAAAATTCAGAAAACAAGAATGAAGTAGATACATATCTAAAACAACCCAATATCTCACCTTCTGCTGTTCCATTGCTTTTTTGGCGTGAAGATATATATTTCCCTAAGCTGAAAAAACTGGCCCAAAAGTATTTTTCATAAAGCCGTCTATTGTCGCCTCCGAAAGATTATTTTCGACCGCTGGGAATATACAAACGGATAAAAAAAATCGTCTAACGCCTGAGAAGTTACAAATGTTGTGTTTTTTGAACAAAAATTTGCCGGTGGTAAATTTTAATTATTAAATCTCTTAGTAAAAAAATAACAGTGGTGTATTGTTTTTTACCTTGTTGAATTATTCGTATTCGTATTCGCTGAATAGTTGGTTTGGTATTCATATTTGTATTCGTATTCGTGAAAGTAGTGTTCGTTGCATCCCTAATTATACATAATATAGATATTTAGAATCCTCTTATGTATTTCATAAATATAAACCAATCTTTTTCACCATGAACATAAATAGTAAACATTGTTTGCAAATACTAAGCGGTTAACGTAATACATGGTTTCACTGCATGGATATTTACTTTGTTTCTCCTTATTTATAGGTGTTATATCTTATTTTAAATTTCTGTACCATTTTTATTTTATTTACAGTGTTGTATTTTATCTTCTACATTAGATGTATGTAGGAATTACACAATATCTTGCGGATATTTATAGTATCGTGTAAATCTTGTTAAGTAGACTTTATCCAAGTTAACTTACGCATATTTCTTTATGATGTACTACAAATTCATAGCGGGTAATTTTATTCGCCCTTCTGAACAATATTCGTCTCCAAGGGAAGACAAAAAATTCTATGAGAAACAAGTTCCCTAGAAAATTATTCTACGCAACCGTTGAATATAAATTAAGTTTATTCCCTAGGTGGAAACATATAGTTAAAATATTATTAATAGGCGTCAAATTATTTAGTAAATATTTATATGCTGTACTTGTTGGTTTAGTGGTAAGATACTCGTACAGCGATCGAGTGCTCGGGAGATCAAACCTCGTCTTGAGAAACCAGCAAGTTTGTCAGATTTCTACAGCAAAATTATATATTCACAATTAAGAATATTTCAGTAAAGGATTAGTTTCGCAACAAGCAAAAGGAATACTGATATATTTACTCTTTTGTGTTTTTTAAAGGTAGGCTTTCAATGTCTCTTTATAGATACTTTTCTGCTAGTTCAAATATTTTTTTAACATACAGATTATCAGCAGATATCATTAATGTTAGGAAGATGGCATGTTACAAAGTATACTAATAATCTTGTAAATATAATTTAGGATTGTATGTATTGTGTGCAATACAACAAGTAAGTATATTTATTTGATGTAGGTGCTTAAAAATTATATTGTAAAACTATATTACAATTATTGTTCTTTGTATTTTTTGTTCGTTTTTTTAAATAAAGCACAAAAATATTGTCAACAAAATATGAATCACATATAATCGAGCAATTGCACGTGGGTCTAGAATAGTAGGAACTCGAAAATGCCAGAAGGATCGAGAAGTCAAGTCGGAAATAAATACGCGGCAGAAAAGTTATTATTTTTGACAGTAGGCTGTAGACAGTAGTAATGCCATAGAAAACAAAACAGACACAAAGCGATGCGACAAACTGCAACGCGAGTGAAGAACCTTCTTGCGGGATTCTTGGAAGCGAATCAGTGTAATAATAGACGGCGTAATTAAGCGTTCCACAGACGTGAAAATATTCTAGAAGACAAATATAAAGTGGTTCACAGACAAGTTGAAAATTCTATAGTCATAAGTGCAAATAACAGTACTTTAATTGTGTATACAGTGACTTTATGTAAATAATAAAACTAAAATTAAATTTGAGGGTTTCATTTGCCTTTATAAGAAAACATTTTTTTTTAAATAAATACCTTTATATATGTGTTTTTGGCGCACTTTATTGCGCAATTTTTATGGTATTTCAAGTGTCTATCAATTATGTACAAATTTTATATGCTACAATACCCGAGAACCAAAAATTTTATAATAAAAGTAACCTTTGTATATCTCCATACCTCATTTATCATTTTTGTATCGTTACTTAATTACGAGCATTTATTGGTCAGGCGGGACTGACCCCTCAATATTTCCTCACGTTTGGATCACACTTTTGTTGGTCATAAATTTGACGATTACGGAAATCACCTGTCTGTCTATTTTATGACCAAAAATATGAGAGGTACATTATGACCAAATGGATTATAATGTTTATATTTGTGATTATTTTTCAATTCCTTAAATTCAGCGGTACTCTATACAGTGAGTTGTGTTAGAAATGCAAGTTTCCCCTGCCTTTATACATTACGGATTCACGTAAATTTTTATAATACTAGCTTTAACCCGTAAAAAATTACGTAATTTTTTATGTATTGTGTCGACCGCGTGCAAAAGCTGTGAGAACAATTCCATCTGTCGTCTTGGTAGCATTAGTGACAGACATTGTTACACAGATAATAATGCTTTTTTGATTTTTATACCCCATTTTTATTTTAACGCTCTTCATTACTTGTGCCGTCTGGTAGAGTAGTGACGGAAATTGTTGCATTAAGAAATGTTTTTTGATCACTTAAAATTATTCATGTGTAATTTCCAACAAGGAAATAATTATTTGTGAATTTTATATATTTATATCACTTACGAAACATTTCTTTGAATGCAATACAATAGCAAATTCTCAATATAAAAATTAAAAAATCAGCACACGATTTTTTCTGAGTTCAATTTATTATTAAAAACACAGGCCGATTAAGCCATTATCAACTAATCAGTTGATAAGGGCTTAATCGGCATTAATTTTTTGAAAACTGACGTTATAATTAATAACGTCAGTGTTCAAAAAATTAAAGCAAAATATTCACTTTATTTGACGCGGTAACTGCCCACTTTCACGTGACAGAATTTGCAAAATATGTTATTTTGTCATATAAGCATATGATATTATAGTTAACAATAAATTAATATTCGTTTTATGTTGCAACACGGGTGGACGAACGTAAATGAGAAAATTTTATTGAAAAAATAAGTATATCTCTGGAAAAAAATAAATACTATGCAACTAACTTATTAACCATTACGCCGACTACCCTGGAGTAGGCAGAGATAATGGAAAGCCAAATTATTCTATCCTGACACACAACTCTCGACTCATCCACATTCATACATCTTCGCTATCATTGATCGGTTGTATTAGTGTTGTTGTACGATGACGGACGGAATCGCCACCACCGCACGCCGATCGGGATTAGAAAGGAAATATTTCCCTTCCCAATCTGCGCCGATTGATGTCTATTCCGGATGTCAGAGATCAATCTAATGATTGATCTCTGACATCCGGAATACACTAGACCAAAGCTAACTACGTACACAGTTGACAAATCGTACTTGCAGCATTTTCCTAATACATCGCGTTCGGATTCGTTCTCCAATTCTCCTGGCGTCGAACCGTCTCTTCCGAAAGGTTGATGTGAACTACTTCGGATTCGGATATCACACGAAAATGGAATGCGAGTTCTCAGCAGAAAAGACACCAGCATACCCCGCTTTCCAACTGTCATTCGTCAGAGTTATTAATGTTTTAAATCCTGGCTAGTGGTTGGCGTAGAATACGTCGGACGTCAGTTTCGACCAATCAAAACCATTTCGTGGCCGGCGCCCGGCGGTCACGAAACAGTTTTACACAGGATAATCTTTCAATTATTATAATACAGCAACATAAATTAATTAAACTACAAACAATCTACGTGTAAAAAGTATTTACATCGCATCGTCTCTAAAACAGAACTTTTCTGATGTCAGATTAACATTTATTTACGCAATGAGGCGTGAAAGAAAATAAAGAAAAAACCCTCCTCTAAAAAGTAAGAGAGCGTGTCCTTTAAGGGAAAACGTTTTTTGAACCCGGTCTGCCATCATATCTTATTCACATCACAAAACGTTCACCTGTTCCTGTCATGTATTTTTCTGCGTTGGAAAATGTGAGCGACTCTATCAGGGAAAATACAAAACAAAAACATGAGACTGCCGGTGACGCATTTTAGAAATATTTTGTTTGGGCACTTTTTTCATTTAATCAGGCAAAATACCACGAAAGGGTAAATGCCTAATATATATGTTTATTTTTGTACTGTTCTAAAACCTTCTCAATCATATTTTTCTCTTTACTATATTCATTTTTCAATTGTTTGCTTATTGTTAGTTTTTTTATTGTTGTCCCACATAAATGCATTATAATTATGGTTACTTTTTTTTCTTATGTATATTTATGTACTACTTATTATTTAATACATTATTATGATACTCTTCACCTACTCACGATTTGTATAACTCTTGCAAAAGAGAAATATCATTGCAAAAAAACTCTCGCTCTCTTTACTGTAAAAAAAAATGTATTTATAAAAAAAAATAGGTCATTATGTTATTGCACAGATAATTAAATACATAAAATATGATTCATGTAAGTGTTATATTATAGAGTAGCCGACCAATGTGGAGGTCCGTGAGAAAATTTTTCTCAATACATACACTATAAAATCCTATTAGGTATCCGCGGGATTTAAGATTATGTCTTAACGATTAGCGTTTGCTGCTATAGAGATAAATAAAACGTTTTATCGGCGGCCTTGAAAGGAACTTTTTAACGTCAGGATCGCTGCAACGAGTTAGCGGCCCTGAAAATAGCCTTTTGATCTATCATCCATTGTGAAGGATAGCTCATATGGCAACCATTTTACTCCTGTGTTCAGCTCTAGAAGTGAGAATGACTCCCCTCCCTGCTCTACTCTCAATTTTAACGGCTTCTCTTTATTTTTTTCTGGACTTCTACTCCTGGCATCAAGTGAGAAACATAAATCGACGTTCCATCTCTGCAAAATTTTAATTTTCATTCTGTGCGTGACATAGCTTGTTATTTTCTTCACTATTCACTGAATTTGTTAATAATTTGCGTTTTTACTTACGTTTTACAGATAATTCTCTAACGCTAATTTTTATTATTACTCCCTTTATATTAACTCGTGGCATCTGTCTGATTGACGCAAAAACTTAGGATCGATTTTTAACCCTTTTCCCATGGTCCAATCGAGCTGAAATTTTGCAAGCAGACTCGTGGCGACGATCAAGAAGATCTATCAAATTTTCGTTAAAAAAATTAATGATTATAGTTTAATTCTGGATTTTTAGAAATTTTTAATGGTTTTTTCATACAACTTAATCAGTTGTATGAAGAGACTGCGACGCATCTGGTAGACATTAAACCTGATTATAGTATAATTTTGGATTTTTGGAAATTTTTTATTACTCCCTTTCGTAGCGTCGCCCGACCGAAGCCCAACGCGTAGGTTAAGCGCCAAACCAGTTTCCACTAGTAAATGAGAAAGAGAGTATAATAAAAACTTGGTTTTTATGGGTTAGTTTTTTTAATAAATAATTTTAATTCATTTTAATAAACAAGGGAGAGTCTTATAATCATCTTATTTATTTTAACGAAATCACATTTTAATGTAAATTTGCAATTTAATAACACAAAAACGTTTTAAAAATCTGTATTTTTAGGATTTTTGTCTGTCTACTTATTTTGCAATCAATTTTAAAAGAACGTGATTCATATTATTTCCATGACATCATTAATAAAAAATTAAAAATAATTGCATTATTATTCAAAAGTGTGAAAACCAAAAAATTTTACTTATTTAAAAATATATTTAAATCCTTGTTGTAAATAAATTAATTTTGTGGATCACCCGTGCATCTGAGGCACATTTATTGAAGTCGGTAAATACCTCATGGTCGTTCAATATCGTACCGGAAATGCTGCTTCACCCAAATATTCTGTTTCATCTGTGTGTCTGTATAGTAGCATAAATTTTGTCTCACCCCTAGAATTTCGTATCGCCCTTGAATTTTGTATTAACTCGTGTGTTACTTCACGGACTTTGTATCGTTCATATAGAGTTCATGAGGTAGTGCATTCATACGCCGAGAATTCTATGAACACTCTGTATCGCTCGGTAAAATGCGATTTATAACCCGATGAATTCAGTAGCATTTCTTGCGTTCTGTATCGCCTTGTGAATTATAAAGTACATTTCATATGTTTAATCTTCTGCGACTGCAATAGTGACATAGGGCGAAAGTTTTACAGGAATTTTAGTTGAATCGTCACGTATGCCAGATAATGCCAGATGCACAGCGTATTTGTCTATAAGTAAAGCTAACCTATTTTTTTAGACAATTTTTTCTACGTCTTTTCATATTTATTCAATTACCCTTACACACAATAAACAATACAAGATGGATTTTGCAAGATCTAATGGAGACGCAATTTCCAGCCCGCGGAGAGGATAATGTGGAAACTGGTGTGGAAATATGAATGTCTGAAAAGAAGACAACTATTTATATCTCGATAGACCTAGTACCAAGGAGACCTGGAGCCACCAAGTTTGCGGAACGTGCTTTCAGCTTTGCGGGCCCAGCCATGTGGAATCAGCTGCCTCCAGTGTTGTGATCTATGGAGAACCAGGAACTCTTCAAGAAGAGCCTAAAAACTATTTTTTTCGGGATGTCGCATCTGTAAAGCGCCCTTGAAGCGTCTTTTACGCAAAAACGGCGCTATATAAATTAAAATTAACATAAACATACAAGATGGCTACAGTAGTGATAGCAATGGTGTGTTAGTTTTAATTATATTTTTTAAATATTCATAGTGATGAATGTGAACACGGAATACGTATCACATCAATATTCTTACTATTTTCAAACTAAGCTAAACGCTTGTGCTATGAAAATAGGACTAACTTGCTGGTATGGATTGAGATTCGAACCCGCGATATTTGTATCACAAGGCGAGAGTCTAAACCACAAGACCAACAAGCTACTCTTAGTTATTATTACACTTTTAGCTATTATTTTTAAGTCTTATAATGAAAAGAGTTTTTACATTATCAAAAATAAATAGCCATGCCATACCAAAGTAGGTATGTGCATTAATTGAAATGTGCATGTTATTTTCATCAAAGTAAATAGTAAATATAATTAATAAAAAATAACTTTGTTTTCACACACATATTGATATTTTTCAATAAAGTTCATTTTTAATAATTATATTTATAATGTCACCATAACATTATTTAGCTCTTTTTGAAGAAATAATAAATAACTTGAATTGTTTAAGTAGATTTTTTTTCTCATCAAGTATCAGCAATATAAGAGAAATAAATTTTCTGTACATTCTATTAACTATTTACGAAGAGATTCTAATTAACATACTTTTGAAAAAATCTATAACAAAAAGGTTAAGAATATTCTAAAAATATTATAAACATATAAAAACTGCTCTAAAAAGGAGTTAAAAAATATAAATATATTTCAGGCGTATGTGTTCAAGTGTAATGTTAATAATTCGGAAGAATTTCTTATATAAAGAAAAAATATTGCAGTAAAAAATAAAAATAATAAAAATATCGGTACTGATTTGTGGGATTGACAAATCATTCAACTCACACATCTTCCAAAAATTTGATACATGTGATAGTCTATCATGGGTGGAACTGTGAACGTTACATTGTGTAAAGTGATCACTTAAGTCGGCCTTACGATAAGTCGTGAGCCCCGTGAAAACCCAAAAAAGACTTCCATACCTACTTTCCCATTTAAAAAATAACTTCGTGTCTATGAGATATCTATAAGAGACAAAAAAGTTTTTTAATTCATTTGCTCAATCAAAATCAAATACGTTTCCATTAGTTTAAAATTTCAGCGTAACAATTCACCATTGAACATAAAGGTGAATTAAATAAATAACCAAATTGCCCTCATGCGTCTAAGGGAATCGCTGCTAAATTCTCAGCCGTAACTTCTCCATACATTTGTAGGTGGTTTTCTAATTTGCATACGAATGTGCTCCTCTCGCAGAATAATTCACAATAATGCTGTTCGCTCGGTACTGAAATGGTATTAAATCCCACACAAAGCAGTTTTCATATTCTGAATAACAACTTTCTTACCTGCCCCTTGTCTGTATTTAGGGTAGGTACTGCAGCCGATAGAGGGCGAGACTTGCATATATACAGCGTTCTGAATATTGAATTCTTAAGTCGAAATTAAATGAACGCAGTCTAAGACTATCTTAAAATTTCATTTTACTTTATTTTATTTTATTTGGAATTCAAACAACTTATTTTATATTAAGAAATAGAACATATGATATAATAATAATATTAAGCCAATTATATGAATTCACTTTATTAACCTAGAATACTATGTATACAGAATCACAATTTGATAAATTAGAAATTTTGGAAATAAGAAAGAGTGTAAATAGTAAATTGAATATTATAAATAATCAGGTCCTTTTTGCAAATAGTTTTGTAAATAGTATCTTTTAAATTTATTTTTATGTTAATTAGATACTTTATATTATCATTTTCCATATACAACTATTTAATATTTTGATCTATACTTCGATTTTTAAATATTATTTTTGTTATCCTGACGAAGAAGCCATTGGCTTCGAAACATGTTGAATTTTTTCAATAAATTAGTGGTTTTAACAAAGTTAATTTAAATCAATTACTATGTATGTTGTATTCAAGAGAATAAGAAGATATATTTAACAAATTCAATAAGAAGATCAAGAAAGAAAGAGTTTTTTTTTAATATATAAAAATAGATTAATTCATGAAGAAATTACGGTAAATTTATTTCCAGGGGGAGAGGAAGGAAGGGGAAATGGATTTAGTAAAAGGAATATAGGATAAGGAATAAGATCTGTGTGATAAAGATTAGTTATGTTTAAAGGAAGGCCGTGTGGAGTTACGAATGTTAAGAATGTGTTAAAATACGATGAGGCTCTGTAGAAGAATGAGTTCTATTTGGAGTTGTGTGGAGAATGAGTTCTGTTTGGAGGAAAGTGTGTGACAGTGTAGGAGATGGAATGTGACGTCAGTTCTGGTAGATCTAGATGGTACTCGAATGGGAAGTCGACTAAGTAGGTGTTGATGGATAAATAAATAAACACGTCTTAATATTTTCACTTGATAACCTACTCACATAGAGCCTCTCGAGAACTACAACACGATCGAACATTCCACAACATTATGGGACACCCTACAACACTCGGGAAACATCTGGAATAATTATATTTATTCATTTGTGATAGTCTTTATATTTTTCTGAACATTATTTACATTTTTTTTCAATTGATTTAGCAACATTGTAGATTGACATTTTTTTAAATATTGATTGTATTATTTGTATAAATCTACTTATATAATTTGATTAATTACACCTACGTGTTTTGAAAATACCTTTCCATCGTATTCCATTCCATTCCAGTCAGGGTGTATATACAGGTTCATATATATATA
>JADDOH010016180.1:0-25847 GCA_016648135.1 Agrypnia vestita | reverse complement strand
CGTCATTTTTGACGGGTTACAGCTAGTAAATTACTAAAAACGAATATCATCCTTTATCAGAATAGTGACGTACATAAACAAAACACAAGAAAGAACAAGAGACTATAATATATAAAAAGTGATGAACCACGGACTAATAGAGAAAGACATGGATTCCTATAAACTGCAATCGACTTTTATAATGGAATTTCCAATATCATAAATGAACTAAATAATATGAAACTATTCCATAAAGAATTGAAAATACTTGTGTTCGGGAGGAGATAAACTGTTTAAAAAATCGATGTGTCAATAGTTAATACGTTTACTTAATTTTATTATATTTTTCTTCTCTTATATCAGCATACAATTGCTATCTGGGGACTTGTTATTTAATTTTTGAATATTGTTGTTTGTTCTAGTTATTTTATAAATGTATAATTGTATTTTTCAATCACATTTTGTAATTTTTCTGTATATATTAATTAATTTATTTAAAAAATGAGATAAAGTGCGCGCCCCTGGAGCTTCCTGCTCGATGGCAGCTTATTAATTTATTGATGGACTGTTTCCACAATACCTATATCTTCCACAGCCGAGGTATAGCGTTACGATAGCTCGGCTATCTATAAGTGTTGTTGTATACTAGGTCTAATAACATGACGCAGGAGAGCCGAGTGAAGAGCTGGGAAGTGATGGGCAGGATTTTAGACAACTTATAGTACAAAGCGCCTACTTACCAATATAATTATGCGCAAAAGATTCGTTCTTTTAAAACTGTCTATCTATGATAATTTTATTGCGATGCTTACTGGAACTTATTTTACTGAAATTCGACAGACGCATTCTACACACAGATAGTATAGAAAATGCCCAAAAGTTAGTTTTGTTTAACAGAATAAGAATGAATTTTATCCTTAAAATCTCTACATTTGTATATAATTCCATATCAATTACTTTTCAACAATATTATTATTGTGAAATGAAACAGAGAATTAGATTTTTTAATAATACCTACCCATGAGGAGTATTTTAAAATGTACCTACAAGAATTAGCTATATGCTAAAGCAACAAAAGTTAATGGCAATTAAGCCCAAAATTATACCAAATATCCTAGTCTTGAAATGAAAAATCAAAAACAGAATTATTGCATCATAAAAAAATAAAAAAATATGTGGTTTCCTATGTACGCTGCGCCGTTTTGACCAATATGAGTCTTATAAGATTTTTTTTATAAAAATTTTGAATTTATTTTACACAAATTCTCAGTATGGTTAACATATTTTAATTATCAACACTTATTGAATAGTTACTAATGTTCACATTTGAAATCTTTATCACTTTAAATGACATGATAGGTAACTTAGTTATAACATAAATAAATTTGTTATTACCTATCTAATTAAACACTTAAACTAATTATTGCAGTAATATTTACTAACTTTTTAGGAACAGACTTACACTTTGGAACTATTAAATTATTAGCAAAAACAGTCTATACCTACTCCTTTATAGAAATAATAATTTAATCTGACTCAGACAAACTGTCTTCTTCAGTTGATGAACGTGGAATGATATACTCATGTTAAAAATGAGTGGGTATAACTTTGTCCTGACAAAGTTTAGCAAAATCCTCATATTTTTGCTTTGAAATTGGGAGACGTGATCGACAGAATGGCACGCTATTTTTTGACTGAATTTCGATTACACTCGACTTTGCAGATTTTTGCAGATTTGAAGTACTTAGAAGTACTTGCGACTGGAATAGTTGAACTACATTCATTTATCGGTGTTTCATCCTAAAAATGTAATGTAAATGATAAGGACATCGGCTCATTACAATACTTTTAAGGTAAAGGAAATCATAGTGTCAAATAGTCAACAAGGGCCATCCATTAGTTATAGACGTTAATGTGCGATTTCTCGACTGATATTAAAAATACACACTGTGGGTTACGCCTATTATAAAGTAAGTACTTTTCATAGTAAAAAAAAAATACCATCGAACCTTCAATATATGAGTCCGACGCGCATTTGGCTGCTTATATCTTAAGGTCTAGTATTTCCAAACGGGCGAACGACAATGCAAGATACGCGCGGAAGTGTCAAATTCCATTTCAATTAAAATTTCTTATCGCGCTTTAAATTAAGGATAAAAATTACTAAACGACATGTTATCATAAATGAGAACTCATAAAAAATATGTAAATGCCTAATGGCAAATATTTAAGGTGAAGTAAATAGGCTGAAGTTATAAAAGAAACCTATATTCGAGAGGGTAACTAAATTATTATTTTTTTCGTGTGATCAGGAAAAAGATACTAAAAACCAAAATATTTAAAATAAAAAACACAACTAATTTATCAAGTAGAAAAATAGTTTCGAAAAAAGTCCCAAATGTAATATTTTAAAAAATCATTAAAATTTTTGTCGCTTGGTCGCCGAAAACTATACAAAATCAACAAATAAAAAATCTAAATATCTAAGCGACATCAAAAATCATCACAGAAGCCTATTAGTGGGACCAATCGACGCAGAAAATTTTTTCAATTCCAGTGATATATATAACTCAATATCGGCCAAATTGTCGCTTGGTCATTTTTCCTTTCCACCTTCGATATTACCTTTATCTTTTGAATTTATGAGGAGTTTCCCTATATTATTATTTGTATAAAATGCAAGTCTAATATTTTTTGGTAGATATTTTGAAATTTGATTGGAAAATGTATTAATATATAAAATTCTTCGCCAATAATCTTTATTATTATTTATATTTATTTGTGAATTGTATGAAAATTGATTAGTTTATATTTATATATATTTTTCTTTAATTTTTTTTTTTAAATTAGTTCTGTATTGTATCAATTATTAAATGCGATTTGTGTTTTTTTATTTAATTCAATTTTAAAATTAGAGTGAGACAGATGTACATTGACAAGGCGGTGTATCATTGAATGAAAACCCGAGTGTTTATGTGATACAGGGTGATTAGATGTACTATGTATAAAAGCGTCTGTAAATGTTGGCTTTCTAAAATTTTTAAATTCGATTTTATTATTATTTTAAAAAAAGTGTTAGATCTAAAAAAATAAGTGTAGAATTATTTTCAATTTCTAAAGTAAACTTTATGATATTATGAAATTAATTGATTAGTTGTAAAAACGATGTTAGTTGATGTTCTGATCCTGTCCAAATACATAATATATCATCAAAATACCTTCTCCATAAAAAACTATTTTTTACAAATGGTGATAAACAATTTTCTCTAGGTTGTCTACAAAAATGTCTGCAA
Source organism: Agrypnia vestita (assembly GCA_016648135.1). NCBI lineage: Eukaryota > Metazoa > Arthropoda > Insecta > Trichoptera > Phryganeidae > Agrypnia > Agrypnia vestita. Next base: position 22,575 of record JADDOH010016180.1, on the reverse strand, counting down.
TTAATTGACTCGTGAGTGCTCCCATAGGAAGTCCCTTTGTTGGATTATACAAAACGTTGTTAAATTGAAAAAAATTTTGGTTCATTCAGAGATTCAATAAGCAACTTAGATCCTTAACCAAAATATTAGGTAAATTTGATGAATTTAATAAATCAGAAATGATTATTTTACTTTCATTGATAGGTACGGTACATTCGTAAATAAATCGACAGTATCAAATTAAATAAGTTTACCATTATTTGGAATGTATATATCCTGTAACGCTCCACTAATTGCAAAGAATTTTAAAAGCATATTGTGGTTTAAATATATTTAAACTATTAATGGTTTTTGTTGTAAAATAACATAATCTAAAAGTTGGCGCAGTACAGTAAGAAACCCCTGGCCTTATTGAATAATTAATTTTGTGAATTTTGTGAGTATAATTTTGGAGGTTTTGGCTTCATTAAAATAAGGTCCGTTAACAATGTAAATTCATCAAATAAAACACTTGTAGTAGTTTTCAATGCATTTTTAATATTGGTTTGAAATTTTTATGTAGGATCCTTTGTTATTATTTCAAAATGTTCACTTTTAAGGAAATTTTCAGTTTTCGAAACATAGTCTTCTTTGTTCATTATTATGATTGTATTACCTTTAAAATCAAATTTTCATCATTTTAATTTTTCGTATATTTAGTATATGTTTTATTTCTTTATTTTTTTTGATATGGTCGAAATAGGAATGATTTTCATAAAAAATAAACAATGCCTTTGAAAATTTGGCAGCAGATTAACCACTAGCACAGTAACCACTCATATTTTGAGAAAAATAAGGGTACCTTTTGACAACTATCCATGTCGCCTGGCAACAAAAAACAAACTTGTGTACTGTCACTCGAAAGAGGACGCTTACCGCGTTACACCAAGTAATTATTTTAATAGTAGAAATTACTCGTCATTATTGTCGCATTATTAACTCGTAAAATTGACAGATTCATCCTTAAGTTTGATTAAAGATGAATGCCGATGGGAAATCGAATTTATTTGAGTTGAATTCGAAAGAGTAGCTGGGGTCATGATGCTCGCCTAGTGATCTGGTGGTTGGTGGTTCGAGCCCCATAACAGGACACCAGCAAGTTAGTATTTTTTCAAAATATAAGCTTTTAGCTAAGCTTGATCGTAATAAGACATACATTAAAAAAATCACGTATTAAAACAATATTAAAGCAAATTATATGGTGGTAATGTAAAAATATACATTACTACCATCATAGCGACTCCTCGGAGGATGCAGATGTCGTCGTCACCTCAACTGGTCCCGGTGGTACACACACTCCTGGTTCTACGTTATTTGGCCAATCGCAGACCTGAAAGAAGAAAAAAATTAATATAATGAGTTGTTGTTCAATTTATGTATAGCCAGTGCTACATAAAAAATTTCATCATTAATACACGAGAGTGTTTATAGAGATAAATGAAATTAATAATACAACTTACCCCAACAGCGGGGTTAAACCATGTTCCGGGCATGCACTGCATCAGGATCGGGACAGATCCTTCGCACTCGTAGAAGGTAGCGCAGTTTTCAGGGTTGGGCAGGTGGACTGCTCCGCCGCCTGGTTCCGGTGCTGGGCAGAAGGGGAGTGCCAGGGAGGAGCATGTCACCCCCAGGAAGATGACGAAGATCAGGAAGGCTGGAAGAAATACGAAACTGTCACGTTGTTCACACCTGATTATGGAAAGGATTCTGTTCCTCCGTATTAATTAGAACAGCTCTGTTTTTTGACAGCCGATATTTGAATCTCGATTGGCCGGACGCCAATAGATTCCGTCTTCAAAATGTACCTACCAGACTGTACATCACATTACCATCTACTACACTGTAGGGTAAGAGTCACCACACTGATTAATCTTAAAGAGTTAACTACTATACAAGATATTTTGGATTAATTGTAAATCACACAATAAACTATAAGACCTTTTTTATAGTTTTCTGAGATATTCTGCAGTGGCGTGCATTGGGTATAAACTTCGGTTATTCTGTGACCAACTATATATTATATTTAAAAAAATATATACGCATATAGATATGGGGATATACAAATTTTGTATTTTTTAATCTGTATATAGTGAACTATTCTAAGTAGCTTTAATCGACAAAAATAACTGCACTATAAAAGAAGAATTGTAAACAAGGATTTACTAAATAAATATTTTACATATAATACTGTAATAAATTTCAATATATTTCGAAGACGATTTATATGCAATTAAATCGGGAATAAAGCTAATTTCAAATATACGCTTCTCTTCACAAAAATAAATCAAACATTTTATGATATCATCGATGGCAACGTCGTCGTAAATAAATATTTTCACATTGCGTATAAAATGTTCAAAAACCTACATTTTACGAACTATTTTATAAATTACCATAAAATTATGACCGTAGGACGAATTACGGCTACAATATTAAATCGACTTTTTCTTAAGGTAAGGATTATTTAATTAATATTCGTTTCCCAGAACCTTTACTAATTCATGCACAGCTTTTTTGCTTGTATGCGCTGCACGCCACTGATATTCTGCCATATGTAATGCACACGGCAGAATAGATCGTATACACCTGATCCCAGAAAACTTAAACCAAAGATCTTGAATAGTCATCAAAATCTGAGAAGATTTTTAAAGACCTTGAATAAATTATTATCGATAATATGTAGTAGGAATAAGACTTGTGGATAATATTTAGGGATATTCTGTCGTATGTAAACACACTGCAGAATAGATCGTACACACACGGTAATATATTTCTGAATGAGCATGATAAACTGAGAAAACTTTTATGAGACCATTAATGAATTATTACTGAATAACGATTTTTTATTTTTTTATTAAATTTTATCGATGTTAAAATTTGAGTACTTATAAACAAACAAATAAAAGTCTAATGAGTTGAAATGTTATATACAGAAACAAATTGAGACAATATGTTATTATAATATTTTACCTTTCATGTTGAAAAAGAGAAGTATCCTTGCTTCTCGGAAGACTTATGAATGTGGACAAACTCCTCAGGAGCCTTTGGATTTATATACGTTTCAAAACACCAGATAAAACGAAAATATAATCTTAAATGTAATACGAGAAAATAATCTTAAATAATATTGCACATCAACATATCTTATTTGACTGATAATAATTTTATCTATTAATTGTAAAATATCTAAAACACATTCGGTATTAAAATTGGATCTCTTGTTAACATCACGGTGTAATAATAATATTTCCTTGGTATCAAGATCTTGCACTGTCCACATGGATACACATTGAAACGAGACATGAATAATTGTGATTTTTAATTCACGACAAAAATTTATTAATTAACGGAAACAGCTCTTGGGTCGGAGAAGTGGATTGAATCATGATATTTTTTTAAAATATGTTTTATTTTACTTTGTAATACACACAATATATGAGTTATTAAAGTATTACTATAGTTTCAAGAGGAGTTGTCCATCTCATCATCAGGTATCCTCTCGAAACTATAGTAGTAAGTTAATAACTCATATTGTGTGTGTGTGTATTACAAAGTTAAATACAACATATTTTAAATTATAATGTTGCTCCACGAAGTATCTGCCAAATCTTTCATTGACATATGACATTTTTTTATAATTTTATTTTATTTATAAAAATATGCATAGTGATAACATAGTAATATACTTTTACATTTTTTTTAAATTTAGAGTGTTTCATTATTGTTTTTTTTAGTTTCATGTAAAAGTTAAGCACTGTCTCCTTGACTAGACTGAGGTCTGTGGTAAAGGAGGCAGGTTAATCTGCTGTGTACAATAGTGGAATGTAAACATAACGATGTTCTTTAGGTAAACAAATTTTAAATTTAAAAAATTTGAAAAATTACAATATTAAAAGTATAACATAGTTCATAAAAATAAAATCACTTTTTAGAACAAGATGGTTTGAACCAATGAATACAGCGAATCCGAAATAATAGCATAAAGTACATTTATATAAGTTAATTAGAACTATAATTAGTTTTTTTAATTTTATTTATTTAATATATGGTACAAATACAATTCATATATATTTACATATCAAATTGACTTTTTTTAATACTTTGTAGTCATGTAGACCTCATCAGTGAAGAGAAGCTCTTGAGTCTAATCTGGAGTTATTCGAATTGGTCAGTGTTATTTCCGTCTGATCCCTACTCAACTGTATTTATTATATGTTGTGTCCATGTACCCAAGGATGATTTTTTTTGTAGTGAAAATTTTCATTTTTAGTGTTTATGTATTATATTGTTCCAGTGAATATTTAGTGTATTATATTGTTTAGTATTTATATAGTGACGCAACATTGAATTAATACTTGATTAATAATCTAATATTGATTCAATACTGCGATGCAAAATATAAATAAAGTTATGCTTAGCTTAACGTATATTTAAACATTGTTATTTACTTTATTATGTTCTACTCACTACTGTTACTATTTATGTCTTTTAATTTAATATGTTTATATTATTATTATGTACTACTTCAAAATTATTTATATATGATATAGGTTAGGATATAAGCTAATAAGTTTACTACTATCTATTTATACTCTCATACATTTAATTATACATACCATTTCTTATATCTGTTAATATTTCCAAACAAATAAATAAAAATTGTATTATTTATGTGTTTTTCAGAATTAGTTTTTTTGATTTCAACGGTTTCCAAACTGTTCATTATCCGTCCTTTATGAGGAAACGAGTGGAGTAGTTTTAACTGGTTACTGTCGAAAGAATGATTAGTATTTATTTTGTGATTGGAAAATTCAGGGAACTTGATATTTTTTAAGCAACGGCGATGTTCTTTTATTCTTTTATTTAATTTTCTCGTGGTTTGGCCAATATATTTTGATATCACAAATTATTATCAGTCTCCGCAAGTTATTATGATATGTCTGGTTTTTCAAAAATACATATTTTTGTTTTGAATTTAAAATAATTTTACCAATATTTGTGTAAAATACTTGTCTATTGTGCGAAGGGAAATAACTAATATTAGTAGAAATCGATATTAATAAATAACCCATATTGTGTGTAGCACAAATTTTAAATAAAAACTATATTTACAAATAAACTTTGACTTGTTCAGCTTGCATCAGAAAATTGAATTTATTACATAATATACATATTTAAGCTAGTCCACATTATGTCATCAGGATGATGACATCAGCCTTATTTCAATTTTTTTTTACTACAAACATAAATTTAATTCACAAATGTAAAAAAAAAGTTAGAAATATACAAACGAAAGATTACCACTCATTAGATACTTTCTTAAAAGTTGTAGATTATTGATCACAGATAACGCAAAATATGATAATTTAATTCACACATTGTTCACTTATAATTAAAAAATATTCCGATGCATATTATTATTTAGGCATAAGTTTATAATAATTATAACAAATTTATTAATAAAAGATGATTGTCACTTCAACATGTCTTGTTTAATTTGTGCAATTAAAGACAGGCTTTGTTACTTTGCCCGTCATATATACTATATTGAAGTCACGATAGTAAGCTAGTATTTGTGATTTTATATAACAACTAAAAGTTAGATTAAAATCCCATTTTTATAGCTGTATACAAATGAAACTAATTTAAAAGCATATTAACAATATTTCATTTAAATATTCAAATGTCTGGGATTATTATTCCGATTGATTTTTCTAAAAGGGTACTAGCACTGTATACTAAGAACAGTAATACGTCTTCATACAAACTGGCCGCTACCCATTAGAATGTGTGTGTGCGTGCTCGGCGCCGTGTACGCATGCACTGTGACGCATGAATTGACATGGAATATGGGGGCACAAGGCGGCGGCAGTAAGGACCGTGCCTTCGGTGCCTTTCGCGCTCGCAGCCGCCGCTTTAGAAAAAAAATGCGCTTCCTGAAAAAAATGCCTTTTTTTATGTTTGTGGTGCTTTACTAAAAAGGTGTGTTGATTATCACAAAGACTGTGAGTTTTTAAGTCTACGTTGATGTTTATCTTGCAATTTAAGTGCAGAAACTAGGTATACTAATTATAGAAATTTTCGGGTTTCGTGTCTACGTTATGCGTCAGAATCTCAGACGCTACGAGTTAAAAGAAAAGGAGTAAAAATAAAGTGACAACCCTAGCGCCAATGCAAGAGTAGGCTAATAACTCGCCGACAGGCCGGAGATAAACTACTGTTCTGAGTATAATGTGGTACTAGCCTAGTATAGTTTCTGAACTTCTATACTACCTTACTCTGGTCCTTTTTCCCCGAGTACCCCATAAAAGAGTACTTAAGCTTATGTGGCCCCCAGATCATCGAGTCCCTCTCGAGTCTCCTTCGCACCAAGGAGTTGTAGAGTTCTCAGTACCTAAGCGGGTATTTCCGAAAACCCTGGCTGTACGCAGAACAAATCCTAACATTCTCAATGCTTTACCACTGACCGCATCTAGGTGATCGTGAAATGTTATGCTGCTCACAAATCTGATGCCGAGATAAAATTACTTTTTTAAATATTATTAATAAAAATATCAAACAACAATGGAACTAGGTTAGGAACCAGACACCCGAGAAACTATGGAAACACTCTAACGCGAATAGACCGTAGGAGACGAATTGGATTATATTCTGGAGATAGGTTGCTGTTAATTTTATCATATCGTCCGAGAAGCCGATTTCATACAGCCTTGATGATGGACCCTAATAGACAACGGGATCCGAAACGACGGCCAGAAAGGTCGTAAAAAAACGGCATAATATCCCAGAAAACGCAAACCAGAAGATTCTGAACGGCTGTGTAAAACTTAAGAACATTATTGATAACAATTGTTCCTTGGCATCAAGATCGTAGGGAGGAAAGATAAATTTTTATCTTAATCAATATTCTTGGAAATAAATTATTCAAAAAATCTTAATTGCTGCTAGGATTATCTTTCAACAGAGGCTATCTCATATCTATACCAGAGATAATTATTAAAATATATTAAAAATAATGCGTAGTAATTAATATAAATATTTTTAATTTTTTATAAGTTTTTGTAATAAAAGCGATAATTGGTTATTAAAATCTCAAACATAGTTCTGCCTGTCTCAGGATAAGTGGGTATATTTCATTTAATATTTAGTCAGGTCATTTAATTAATTATATGTAGTATCAATATTCTTTTGTGACTCGTGAATTTATGTTTTAGTGTATGGTGTGATAGATATTGCTCACATATTAATAATGAATTTAAATTTTATCTCAGGCCCAACAGGTTTATCTAATAAGGGAGAAAAAAGTGTTCAAATTTCAAATATATAAATAATCTTGCATAGTAACAAAAATAAATATTTTTGATAACAAAAATAAATCACCATGCTCTACGTAAAATAAAAATGAAACTGTTATACATGCGTTTGATGCATGAAATACAATCGTAACAATTTTGTTGTCTGTCTGTCCGTTCGTCCTAATTTCATAAAATTTATATAAATTTAATTCCGTTTTCAAAATTAGTATGTTTTCAAATAGTACACATAAAAGTTTACATTTAAGATTGATTTCCCAATACACTTTTCGGTTTTGACTAATTTTATTAATACACTAGAGTAACCCGTCAAAAAGACATATTTTTACATGTCGGTTCCCAAAGAATAAGTATGCAAAATTTGGGTAAGATCTGTCGAATTACTTGGATAAATTTGTTTAGAAAATTTTCCGTAGGTAGAGAGTGGGGTGGGGTAAAGAGGTAGGGTGGAATTTAGTCTGTGTTATCCACCTAAGATCATAAAAATTATACATTTATTTATAAAAAAAATATTTTAAATAAAAAAGTAGTAAGAAGAATTATAAAAAAAATATTAAAAAAGTTGCGGACATTACAGGAAGTTACTGGATAGACTGACAACGAATTTATCATTATTGGGATAGTAGCATAATAATTTTATCACGTGGGATTTTTGTTGTTGGACCAAAAGATCGTGGACCTTGTGTTTTGACCAAATTTCAATGAGCCTTTTGTTTTTGGATCAAATGTCCGTATACCTTTTGTCGTTGTACAAATTTTTTGTGGTCCTGTTGTCATTAGAACAAATGTTCGTGGACCTTTTATTTTAGATCTAATGTTCGCGGATCTTTTGTCATTTGACCAAATGTTCGTGGACGTTTTGTCGTTGGACCAAATGTCCGTGGACCGTAAAAAATTGAAGAAACAATTTTTTAAAAAGTAGGGACGTTACAGGCAGACAGTCAGGCAACGTCATTTTTGACGAGTTGTAGCTAGTTTAATCAAATAAAAAAATATGTTTATAATTATTTTTACATATTTTTTTAGGTTAATTGCCATAGTTTATTAAAATTGTAATGATTATTATCTTAAATATCACATTTCTGCGCAGTTTATGATTTATTACTTGAATCGGTTTTAATAATAAATTCTTCGTAAAGGACGCAATGATGATTTTAAGATTATGTTTTATTTTTATTAATTTGTTGAGAGTCCACGTTCGCAGTCATTTGCCAGTACTGGAAGTAGTTTGAATACTTTTAGTTTTATACAAGAATACAGTAAGTAGAATAAACTACCTTTGAAAATTCTACGGAAGTATGTGAGATAAAAACAGTGTACAGAGAAAAGTGGGCACTCTTGGCAAGGCTTTCATCCAGCAGTGATCAGGAAGCGACTGATAATGATGACGATGATAATAATGTGTTCATTTCTTAATATTTTAATCACAACATCATTAGAATGAAGTTGTAAGATTAATATTTTGTACTGCCAATAAAAATGCGTCATTTGGATATAAGTTGTTAAGCCTGAAAGAATATTTGAAAACAAAGTTGATGTCATATCTGATTTAAAATTAATGGTGGACACGTCAATTATGCCTTATCGTTATCGTAATCATAAAATTGCATTTTATCTATAGAATACTGAATTTTTAAAAAACATTGTATTTTTTTCCACTCCATGGTTCACCGTCTCGTAATCATTCCATTCGGCCGTGTTCTGAAGATATCAAAATTGTTATTTGGTCACTGTTACCCCAAAGATAGAGACACGTCATCACATCCGTCAATATTTCTATTATTGTGACGAAAATATTGGCTTTAACTTAATATTTTAACTTTTGGTGAAGAAATTAGTAGATGCGTGTGAAACGAACTGTTATATAAGAGACAATTATAATATAGACAATTATGCATATTATAGATAGGTACTACAATTATGTATATATTTTATTTAGACAATTATATGTATATTGTACTACAATTATGTATATTATACTAGAATTATGTATATATTTTAGACAATTATACTACAAGATTATACTCCAGATTGCAACGACTGATTTGTATGTGTAACAAAATATTGATGTACCTATTGTAATTTTAAATGGTTTATATTCAATTTATTTTCAACTGTTGAGTATTGGAAAGTGATATTGCACCATCGTATATGTAGATATAATAAATAACACAGGATGTAATTTCTGCTTGCCTTGGATTTTTAGTGATAATTATTTTTGAATCCTTTACACTCCACATTTTTCCCAATCAACACACTAATTAGCCATGTAGATTCATGACTACTTTCCAAACTTATTATCTAAAATTGCAAATTCATAAATTTAAATTAAAAGAGTAATTACACGGGTATGAATAAATATACCTCCCGTCTCTTTTTGAGTGTTCGGAAAGTAATCATCGAATAAGGCGGGCTGTCGTAAATCTACGTCTTGTCTATTTTTAATTTTTGGGGTAGTAATCATCAAAATAACAATCTTGTTATTTTCAGAATACGACTGTTTTTTAATAATGACTTTTCTTATGAATTCTCAAAAAATAAAACGTGTAGCTTCCAACAACGGATACGATCCTAACTTTATTGACTGCAAACCTTAAAAAAAGGTTAGTTGTTTCAACAGATAAATTTATTTGTAACTGTTTACCAAGTAGTAATAATAATAATAATAACCCCCGAATAGCTCAGAATTTTTATACAAAAATAATTTTTCTTCTTCAAATCTATACATAAAGTTTGCGCCTTAATAATTTAGAAGCATTAGTAATAAGCAAATCAATAAATAATGAGTCAAATACTAGATAACCACATTAACTGATCTAATAATTCGATATTAAAGTAGTTACCATTCCCCCAATATTATACCTACCGTTCATAATTATCGTAATATTCGTAATTAAAATCCCCTCCGCCCCGTAGCGCAGGTGATATTCTGTTCCTCTCCGATAAGCAAATGTAAATGTCTGTACTTAGATTAGTTTATATTATACTGTCCTGAAAAAGGCTGGGTGTAACCGAAATCGGTAGACATTGTATACTATATCGATAAAATGGCTTAAAACAAAAAATATATTATAATTTTTTTAAATTTATTATAATGTTGTGTGCTCGATCGCCGACTGAATGAAGCGTCTTAATATTCCAGACGAGTGTCCTGTGGTTCAGGATTTAGGCAGGCGGAAGAAAGGATTAGTTAGTAAATTAAACAATAAACTACTTAGAAAAATAATTATTTTCTAAATTTCACTTTAAGTTATTAAAGGAGGGAAATGTTTATTGTTTTTATGCTCTGGTTCAGCACGCCAAATAACCTGGTGATTTAAGGAATCCAATATCGGGATATCGGCCTTGTTTATAGTATTTATGAATACCAGGATTAGTAAGCAAAATGAGGAAATTTTTGTGATATATATTTTGGATTAATTACGGTGTACCAAAATTAGATGAACATTAAATGGAGAAGTGGACGTTTCATTGCTATTGTATTAAGTACCTACATCGATAATTATAAAATTGTTGATAATAAGATTTTACTTATAAAATTGTTTCCCGTTCAATTTAAATCTTTCAATAATGAAATTTACGTTATTTTTTGTGCAAAGGTTATTTCCATTGGATGCATACATTACCTCTCTTCTTATTCTTTCTCCCTCTTTGTTTACTTTACCACCCGAATAAATTATCAGAAATTTGCCCCTACAGCCTCAGAGTATAAGCACAGTCACTTTGATTTATTTTGATGAATTATATACAATTCAGAGGCAATTTACGTCAGATTAAACTGATCAAAGATTATCACGAGACCCAGATCGCAAACAATTGTTGATGAGATAAAATATTTACAGTTTGACCCTTGGATCGCCTTATCCATGTTTAGACCATGGAGCCTGTCCTTTAAAAAAATTAATGGTTGATTTCCATACCTCTGCACAGCATATTACTGATATACCTGCGTTAGCATGTGTTTCCATTATGAGGTATGACGTTATTTAATTGACACATAATGTAATTATAATATTAGATTTTAATATGATTAAAATTAAGAGTAAATAGGTCGATACAGCAACAAATGAAACAATCTTTATTTTTATTTAAAAAGGTAATAGAAATTAGATGAATAAAACATTTATCTAAGACGTAAACGTCTGGTTTTCACTGGGATACGAACCCGAAACTTCTCCAATCTGAAGAACTGCGTTAAACCAACCAACGTCGCCATGTTGTTATTTAAAATTCCGAAAAGAATTTAGGCTTTTACATTGCACTTTTTCGTAAACGATGCATCTGTCATACCATTATCAAACAGCTAATGCGCTTTATATTGCATTGGTTACCATTATTTAATGGATTCGATTCCACTATTCTGTACCTTCGTCAGGATTGATCACAATGACTCATCATCATCATCATCTTCTTCCCCTTGTCCTAGTAGGGTCGGGGGCCCAAAGACTCGACAAGGTGCTCCCATGATCCTCTGTCTTGCGTTGCTTCTGCTCGAGTCAACCGTCCAGACCCATTCTGTTTTCAAATACATTTTTTTGTTGTCTCTCCCAGCTTAATCTGGATCGACCCACTGGCCGTCTTCCCTCCGGGGTTGCCAAGAGGATTCTTCTTGGTATCTCTGGCATTCTGAGCACATGTCCAAGCCACCTCACTTGTGATTTTTCCATGTGCAGGAATAGGGGCTCCATGCCGAGTGTCTGCCTTATGTCGGCGCTTTTCAGTCTGTCCATCAGTGTGACTCTCGCTACCCCCCTTAGAAAACTCATCTCGGCAGCCTGGACTCTTGATCTCACTCTCTCCGTCAGGATCCAAAATTTATCATAATAACTATTCCATAAATTAAGTATGCCAATAATTCAAATGCTGGCTGGGGGCGTGGAAAAGTTATGCAAAGTTAGTATCTTATGATATTGTAAGTTTGTTTACTAACGTACCCGTTCAAGAAAGCAAAACTCTAACATTAGATAAATTAAAACAATCAGATTTGTAGGAAAAACTAGTAAATAGATGGTTCAACAATGAGAGACCCAGGAGGTTCACCAATTGGAGCTATGTATAATGTATAATTCATGGTTAATTTAGAAAATAATAACTAAAAACTTAGACACTTTGTTTTTACTACAAACATCTGTGGTATAAACAAAGTGTTCAGTGGTTAATACAAAGTTGTTTAATTAAAATTAATAATAAAATGTTTAAGTTTTTACTAATGTATAAGAGTGATTTCATAAAATTTGAAGAGGTAGAAAATAATATTTTATAAATAAAAAGTACTGTACCGTTAAACATACTAAAAAATCAGGTTTGTTTTTTTACATTTTACTTCCTCATTTTTCGTATCTCTATTACCTGTTATCTTCCAAAATCCCCCGAACTCAAATGTTATAATATCCAAACCTTCTTACCAATTATACTGTACATCTGGCGGTCGCTGGCATTTAGTCTATTGGAGTTGTGTGTACGCGTTTAAAACTGTGAATAGGTACTATTACAAGAAAGATCGACATAAATATTTTATTAATCGAATCTCTATCCAACCGTGGCCGCGATAAGATGTGGGATGCATCAGAGAAATAATACTATTTACGATATAACAGATATGTTGACGTCATTTTTTGTTTTACTGAACGTCAACTAACAAAAGAATTGTCTAATGTACGAAGGCGTTAAAATGTAATATGATGATATATATTACATTTTATCCATGATATATACAAAACATTTTTGCCTCGCTCTCCAAATAAAAGGTGGGTGCTTACTATATTAATATATATTACAGAATTCTGTTATTTATGGAGGGAAAACGCTCATACTTTTATTTAGAGAGTAAGACAAAAATGTTTTGGCCGAAAATATTTTTTTAAATTAAAAAAAATTTAATGTCATATAATTTTCTATATTTTAGTCTTAAATCAACGTGAATAATCACTTCTGTAGGAAACTAGCGCCATATTTGATGAAATCATTAACCAATTTCCCATATAAAACTGAGATTAATTAATAATGATGGATAATTTTATTAATTAGTGAATCTGATTCATAAATTGTCATTTAGAATACGTCTGTGTGCAAAATTTCAGCTCGATTGGACACTGGAAAAAGGTGAAATATCGATTAAAGGATACCTTCCAGACAAACATGTGAAGCGTGGTAAAATCACGACCGAAGTATCGTCAAAATTAAAATCAGTGATAATTGTATGGATACAAACCTCTTCAATATTGGTCTCGATGCACTTAAAAAAGAATCTTTTATAGTATGTGTAGGTTCTTCATTCTAGCACTACTAAATTAACGGAATTAAATCACTAAATCGACTTTGGCCAATCACTCACTGCATCTCATTTCCTCTTCTTCTGCTACTACCTTGACTCCAACCTCCTCATTCCCGTATTACTATTAAAACTCCTAAATTAGCTCATTGATTTTCATACTCTTCGTATTCACTTACTATTAGTTCAATTTAATATTATCTGTTGCTTGCTTATAAATTAACTTAACGATAGTTTCCTATCCAACTTTGTACTAAATTTCCTACGCTTTAATCATCTGCGAATCTTTGTAATTGGTTCATGCGTGTAGTGCTGTAACATTTTAGTGATAGTAACTATTAAGATTCCTTAAATTATGGATAAATAAAATAATCTTCAAAAATATTGAAGAAATTACTTCCTCTTTGATCGTATAACTATAACATAATGTTTCAGATACGGTTCATTTGAACACGAGCATTATGATAATTTATTTGGCCGTTTTATCTATCAGCCTTATGAAGGATAGACCAGTGGTGTCAGTTGAGGGAAGAAAAAAAAGGAAACATAATTGTAAATTTGAAAAGTATATTTACATTTTATTACATTTGAGAGAAAAAAAATCTATATTCACTACGATTGTTTAAGATGATGGTGGCTTGCAGACTCCATCTTCAACGTTTGCTGGCCAATCGCAGACCTAAAAAAATAAAATATTGCTTTATCTTTAAAGTTATTATAGTAATATATGAACTACTTGTGTATTAAAATACTAGTATAAAAATATACCCGTTATTTTTAATGGTGTGTGTAATAATTATAATATATAAAGTTGTCATAATGGTATGAAACACTATGAGGTATATTTCAGAGATTTAGTTGAGATAAATCTATGTAACTAGTATGTGAACGTATTGAGATTTCGATCGAGAGATAAACTCAGATTTTGAGAGAAAGAGATAAAAGCTCCTGATATGTGACGATCGATTTGACATGCGAGACTACGTCTAAAAATGAAGCCATAGATTTCAATTACTATTTATTATGAAATGAAAGCAGAATGCATTAAATTACAAATATTTACTCCATTTTAACAACTGCTGAGAATATTCATACTTGCTTCACTTATTTTTTATTTATTTATATGTATTTATTTATTAACGCCCTACATGGCTTTTACAAACAAATAAGTAAAATGTACATTTATACAATTGATACTTTAAAGGAAAAAAAATAACACAAAAATAATAATAACATAAAGTGGAAAAAAAAGTTAAAAAAGGCAACCCATAAAAACCAAATTTTTATTATACTCCGTTTCTTTGTAAAATATAACAACAATTAAAGATGAATTAAAAAATATAAAATAACACTAAACTTACAGTAATTTAATATATTTCTAAAATGTTAGATGTTTTGAGCTTTGATAAGACACTTCATTCTTTGAAGATTAAATTCTAAAAACATTTGTCAGTCAATTTACATTTTCGACATTCGTAGTGAAGTATCTATTATGTATACCGACGGAGTAATTCAAATTTAGAAAATATTCCGCGACGTTATCGGACCGCCGTAATCAAACTTTTCTAATGATTCCAATTTGAAAAAACCAATAAAATTTCTAAAAATCCGAAATTATACTATAATTATTAATTTTTTTTAACGAAAATTTGATAGATCTTCTTGATCGTTGCCACGAGTCTACTTGCCAAGTTTCAGCTCGATTGGATTACGGGAAAAGGGTCAAAAATCGATCCAAAATTTTTTTTGACGGCAAGCCGGCAAGCAAGCAAGCAGACGCCACGAGTTAATGTAAAGGGAGTAATAAAGTGGAAATCAAATACTTAAAATATAAATTCATGCTTTCATTAACACAAATTTGATGTTTGAACAAGCGTGAAGTGGAACATAAGACAGCGATTCTCTAAGATACGGTGTTTAGTAAACGAAATTTAAAGAAGTATTGGAAATTGTACGGAAGCAGTAAAATTTTGAAATCGTCCCATCATTGGTGCTTATACCTACAGGAAAGTTGTCAAAGAATCTCATGGGAGCAAAATCCCTAAGTAATCTACACAGATTTCCTTGAGTCAAAAATCTCCTGCAATATCGCCATAAAAGTATGGTAAAATTATATTAAATTATGTTCCAAAAAATACTTACACCAATGGCGGGGTTGAACCACGTTCCAGGGAAGCATTGCAACAGGATCGGATTAGGTCCGTTACATTCGTAGAAGGTGGCGCAGTTCTCAGGGTTGGGCAGGTGAACCGCCCCCGCACCCGGTTCTGGTTCTGGGCAGTACGGCAGCGCGAGGGAGGAGCTCACCGCGGCCAGGAAGATGGCGAAGATCAGGAAGCCTGCGAAAAAAAAAAAAAAAATAAATGTAACGCAAGAAGCCATCTTGTAGGGAACGATTGAAACGTGTTCCGTGATAATCTAGAGATTACTGAATATCCTATCTAGAGATATCCAAATTGTCATTGAGAGGTTCAAAGAAAAAACCATTGATGCAATGTTAAATTCAGTTAAGTAGGATATGCAGCTGCATGGATGAAACTTATTTTATAGCCAAAATGAAAATTCTAAATTTAATTTGCTTTGATAAAATATTCTAAAACATGTTTTCAACAGCAGTTGTCAACTATTGCTATAAACTCATTCTTAAAAAATTCACCCTCTTTTTGTGATAGTTCCATTCGTGAACTCTTCAATTAATGTCTCCCAAAAAAATAAAATTTTAATCACAATAACAGCAACAAAAAAATTATAAAAAAGCAAAAACCCACCTACAGAACAAAGAGTATACGACACACATCTCTAGTATAGTATAATATATAGAGAATGTGAGCCACATATAGGTTGTGCAAATAAATTGTTAAAATTTTACCTTTCATTTTGAGTCACTGTGGAGTTCGGTCGCTTCGTGTGAAGTAGATGAAGTATGGATTAACTCAATAAAATCATCTTTGTTTATATACTGTGTTAACCGCCAGATAAAGTAATAAACAAGATAAATAAATAATCCGCAAATATTGCTACACATCAACAATAACAGATAATATATATATATTTTTTACTCCTTATATGCATTAGTCATATATGTGACGAATTTATTAAGAAACTTCGTATGAGTAATTGCAAAATATAAAAATAATATATGACGACTATGAATATGACACAGACTTTGTTTTTTCCACTATTTTTTAACTAAAAAGTTTGTGCCGTGTCTTATTTATAATCATTACAAATGAATTTCCACAAAGTAAATGGCAACTCATTTAACTACTTATAATATATGAATGTCTTGTAACGTTTATTGTTCTTTTGGCATTTGTTGAAGTGAAAACTTTTTTAAGCGCGTTGGGTGATTTCTAAATTGGTAAAATCTTGCGAGTTTGCATCACCGACATGCTAATGTTAACAAACGCAAATCTTGGAATAAAAATCCATGAAGCAGATACAAAGAAAAATGTAGAAAAACTAAAATTCACACAACGATCCATGGAGACATCCATTCTTGGCGTAAGCCTAATAGGTAGAATTAGAAATGATGAAATTAGGCGCAGAATATAAAATGGTACAATTTCAATCAACCAATTCCGATAGATACTTTCAATTTTCAATCTGAAAATTGCTCGAAATATAATTTTATATAATTTTCGATTTCATTTTATTAATTAATCGAACAATTTTATAAAAATAATTTTTTGCATGTTTTTATAAGAATTGAAGTATAATAAAGTAAGGCTGGCTTATTATATATTTACATTTAATAATTTGCTTTAGTTCATGGGTTATTGATTAAGTAAATAGTTTTTTTAGCGTTAATGTGATGACTTTTTCTTGAGAAGTGACGAGCTATTTGGTTAAGTTTTATTGTACGTTTTTAATAATAGTTTCAAATTGCTGTCTATCTAATCTTATTACTAATTCTTTAAGCAGTTTAATGAATAATTATTATTTGTTATCTCTTTTGGTACTTTATTGTAAATATATGGGTTCAAGTAATTTTGCTGTCGTCAAGCAAAAGTTATTTTGAATTTCGGTACTTACCATCAGTTTTCTATTTAGTTAAAACATTATTATTAATTTATTGTTGTATAATATACGCATAAATAAATGGCGTAAAAGTTAACTTACATCTATTTTCTGAAGATATTGTCCAAACTGACCAAACAAACTCTGCTGTTAACCTGCTGAAGGCATCAATCAACATTTTGACACATAAGTCATTGAGTGTCAAAATATATCTAACCACCATTTTTTTTAGATTTGAATATCAATATATTCTCTAAGCTATTTCCTATATTTTAAATATTAGTTAACTATCATAACAAACATAAATATAAACTTATTGCCTGTTAAAAATTAGCTTGAGTTTCAAACAAACGGTTCATTATCAACCTTAATTCAAATTCTTATATTTCAAAAGCAATCTGAACCCATTGTCTGGCTTCAAAATGTACTTTAGTCCATGTCAAAAGGTAAAATAACTAATCAAATATTTCGTATAGCGTCATGTTATTTGAATGTTTTATTTTTAATTCCTTTTACAATTAGTTTTTTTTCCTATTATTCATATGATAAATAATTCCAATTAATAAAATTGTGTACATTATTAAAAATTATATCAATAAAATTGCAAACAAAAAAGATCTCTTGAATTGAGTTTTTTCAGATAAACATCAATCATTAGCTTTGATATCTGGTTTTTGTGTGTCACATCCTCAGTAGAAATATGATAAGGAGTTATCAGCGAAAGGAAAATGTTGTCTAAATTGTGCATCGGTTGTCGCGAAAGATTAAATGAATTAATCAATGGTCTTTGATCTGCTGTGTGCCATAAAGCATGCAGGCAAGGGCAGTCAGTTGAGGCATGAGTTGCACTTGAAACATTTTTTTTTAACTAAAAGCGAAATTTTTATTTATGTATATTTATTAGCCTTTTGCATATAATGGCGGTTTTATTGTCAGACGGCAATTCCTTCCAACCATTCATAAGATTTAGTGGAACAGGTGAAATAAGTTTACAGAATATAACATTCAATCCAAAAATCTAGCCTAACTAGAAGGAGATGGAAGGTGGCGTAAGTGTTAAACTATGTTTTGGGAAAGGTAAAACTGCTTAAGTTTGCTTTAGATAGTCATGATGTTTGAATCCATAGTCTAGCCGATTGAGCTTTGAATGAAGACCTGAAGACTTCAGTGAGGTAATGGTCAGCTGAATTTATTTCGTAGAAATTCAACACACCGCTGGTACCATGTACCATGTATCTACTACCTGGGTCAACGTTCAATTCTGCTGTCACACGTGCCCTAAGGCAATCGTTACCGGTTTTCAGTAAACCGTTTTACCGGTTAGTGTGGCTAAATAAGGAAGTTTCCTGGTGCTGATAATATAAATTGTTGTAACATTTTACTAAAATATAGACAAAACCAATAAATTTGTGTATTTTTCAATAACTAAAAGTGAAAAATTTATTATGGTTTAAAATATTAATATATTAGTGTATTTTACTGCTGCATGATTGGCCTCCATCTCGCCTGTGACGTCACGTGTCCGCATAGCCGGGCGCCCGAGCACAAGCTTCGATGTACACCGGGTACAAAAGATGACGTCACGCGACTCCACCGGACGGAATGAAATTATTTACGCAAAATGCAAATTTAAAACTCTACATATAACTATATTAACTTTTGAGATACATAAATTTTACTTTCAGACTTTTCAATATTACTCAAATTTTCATTTTCATTCATTGAAAAGAAAAAGACAACTTCTCCATTCCATGTCTCTGAACCTATTTTGAAATGAATGAATTTTTCATAATCAATATAAGTTGCTGTAATAAAAGTAATGAAGATACATATTTTTTTATTATTCGATTTTTATTTCTTTCTTTCAGTAATAATTTAAATTTTGCAAAAAATTAGTGAGAAATATTTTAAAAAATTGCAATTTTTGTTAAAGCATATCTCCAATATAAAGATATTAGGTCGTGGTTGCTTGAAATTTTTCGACTCATTCGAAATTTTTCGAATCAAGGCCACCTGTAAAGTATTATGGAACTAGCTCTGTTACTATAATAAATATCTAAAATAAAAAGAACATTCATGTATTGGCCAAACTTACGTTATCACTGTCACTTTTTTTTTTTAAATTTAAAGTCATTTCTGTGTCATGGCCAAAGGATCGTAGTTTATTGGAAATTTAAAATAATAATTGTAAATTTCATCTATAATTTAATACAATAATTAAAAATAGTGCTTAAGAGAAGAGGAGATATTTAGTTTTCTAGGCTTCTTGTTATACGTGGTATTGAAAACACCTGTTTAAAAAAAAATCCTGATATGGGTTGCACAGGTTACCGAATAAACATTTTTTTAAATATATGTTTTACTTTTGCATTGTTATTTATTGAGAATTTTAAAAAATTGTTTGAGAAATAATAAATGAATGTAAAGCGTAGAAATTATCAGTACGAGTATGACAGGAGCAAAAAGTAACGTATGTGATAAGGTAAACTGAAAAAATACATTGCAATCGCTTCTTAATTTATAATAAGCAAATAAAAAATACAATGTGCTGACAATGAATACACATGTACATAGACGAAAAAGTTAAATTTAAATTTGTAATAATATTTAAAAACCAAATATTTTTCTGTTAGCATAGCTGACGTAGAGATCCCTGCTCTGAATAAAATAAGTAACATATGAACATGTTTCTTACCAATACTTTATATTCAATACTTCAATTTCTAAATATAACACGAGATCGAATATGTAAGAAATGTAATATTTTTACGTCAATGAACATTTTACCTTTATTTTCAATCACAGATAGCGCACCTGCTTCGTGGGAGGATGGTATGATTCAGATGAACATTTCAAGTTGTCTGTGATTTAAATACTTTGTGTTTAACTCCGGAACATTTTCCGGATTTCACATTTACGTTCACACACAAGGACAGTATTCAATTTATAAAAAAAATCCGTTATTTTTTTTATATATTGAATACTGGAAATGTATAAAGCACTATGTGCCTTTTAAGTAACTAACACTCTATTGTAATGTCTAACCACAAAGTTAATGCTTTAAATATTAAAAATATTTAAGCAGAGTATTTATAAAATGAACCACTTTTAACGAACTTAACAAACGAATTTATTTTGATGTTATTCTTATCTCTTCTCAATCGTTTTTACGTCCTACCCTCAGATTTTCTTCTAAATCGTAGTCTATTGATACCTTATTCTTGTCTTTGGTTTGCTTCTTACGCATACATTAAGTGATTGAAAGTACTTATTTTTGTGCTGTCTGTTTAACCCACAAGGGAGTTTCCTTTTTCCTATACCCTCAAGTGTCCCGGCCTGTTTTTTCCTTACCTGTATATTTCTGTTTATCCTTTGTATTTTTATATTATGTTATTATATATTTGTGTTTTGTATATGCTGCTTATGTCAATGCAGTGAACTGACGTGACAATGAGGAAAAATTTTTGGATGGCAGTCGTGCGGCCCAACTCTGCTTTGCAACGCTGGGTTGCATGGTTGCCTTTAGCATTAAAACATTCCAACCTGGTGGCGAATGAATAGGACCGATATAGGAGCTTTGGCTTATAAAACGGTCCTAGGTAAGCGGTAGGTCTGCCCTCACTGTCCTGATTGAAATGTCAAAATATATGGGGATTCAACCATAACACGAAACATGCTTTTTCAAATATTGGAGAATCTACGAGGGAATGTCACTCTCAGACATTTAAAATACTTATTACGCCTTTGGCGTACGTTGAATTAAAAAAAGGCTTTTTGCACAAGACGAAAATGTAAAAAATAACATTATTATGTAAATCGGGTATTAAAATTATTTTCTATAATATTTATCGCAGATAAAACATTTCGAGTATTATGCGAGAGCCTCTTTATTTTTGTATCGATAAGATATTCCATAATTTACAGATAGCGTACTTTAACAAGTGCCTACGTTAGGTGTTCGTTGTAGGTCATTTTGTGTAGGTTAAAACACAGCCTCGAAAAGATGTTCCTTAGTTTCCATTAACAATGTTTGTGAGTTACTTGCGGTAAAACTAATTTGTAAGCGGTGCTACCGCGGGGTATAAATAATTTTTCAAATATATTAAGAATGGAATGAGTTAAAACATATTAAATGTAAAACGTGTAAACTTTCAAGTACAGTGGACTTACTATGGCTGTTATGAGCTAACATGAAAGGCAATAAACAGTAGGTACGAGCATATCAAATCATCAATATCCACTACATTCTCTCCTCCATATCCCTTACCAAACCATTCCTGTGAGAGATTATATCAGCAGAAAACATAATCAAAAATAAATTTGCTTAAATAAATTTGAAACGAGAAAGGCAACACGTTTTGCCTTAAATATGTGAAATCCTTACGACGTATTTTCGACGATAAAAATAATATCTATCAATCTCTGAAAGAAAAGTTCGCAGCTAGATTATGCTTTGATTTGTTTTTAATAATTATGCTTTTATTTGATACAGATAAGATAATTCCAAGGTGCAGATTAAAACAAGATTATGATCACCAGCTAAACATACAAGACTGTCTTAATGCAACAATGGACAATGTAAACAAAGTCATCATTAATCATTTTCAAAACCTCTGAAGCGTAATTACAGACTTTGCAAAAAGCGCTAGAGATGCACCAAGAAACAGTATATTATTGATGAATTTATTATTAACATTGTAGAGATTATTAATGATGAGCATTAAAATTAATGGAAAACATTGTAAGGCAGTTGTCATTCTCTCGAATTTACGAATTAATGTAAACTAAGAGTTGGCAAAGTTTGTGT
The DNA here is from genome assembly GCA_016648135.1 of Agrypnia vestita. Taxonomy (NCBI): domain Eukaryota; kingdom Metazoa; phylum Arthropoda; class Insecta; order Trichoptera; family Phryganeidae; genus Agrypnia; species Agrypnia vestita. The sequence continues at coordinate 143 of JADDOH010016180.1, read as the reverse complement.
GCAATACAGTGTTTATAGGGTGTCTTGTCTTATAACTGTTAGTCTTTTTGTATGCTGGGAGTTTGGCAGTGAGTCGAGTGTGCATCTCTAATAAATACGCATATTGAAATTATTAATTATTAATTATTAATTATTAATTATTA
>JADDOH010016179.1:0-38855 GCA_016648135.1 Agrypnia vestita | reverse complement strand
AAAAACTACTAATTAATGCAAAGCTGAAATTCAAACACGTAAAAGTAGTCACCTTTGACGGGTAATAGCTATTATATCATAATATTCTGTCGGTAATAGCTAGTATATCAAAATAGTCTAATGAATATTTAATTTAAATTTTTCTCTAAAATATATGTTTACGTAAAACTCATGCTTCAATGTAGTTACTATGCGCGTATGCATTTTTTCCCTTTCTTTTAACTCGTAGCGTCTGCGGTTTGTTGTCTGCCGGAAAAACTTTGGATCGATTAACCTCTTTCCCGTGATCCAATCGAGCTGAAACTTTGCAGGCAGACTCGTGGCGACGATAAAAATGATCTAACAAATTTTAGTTAAAAAAAATAAATAATTATAGTATAATTTTGTATTTTTTGAAATTTCAATGTTTTTTTTAAATTGGAATCAATACAAATTAGTAATGACCACGATGTGTGCCGTAGGCAGATTCAATGAGAGAGGGAGTATAATAAAAACTTGGTTTTTATGGGTTAGTTTTTTAAAAATATTATATTTAAAATAAATATAAATTTTAAAATATATATTGTTGTAAAAATTACGTTTGATTTACTAGGGAATTTATTTATGCACAAATAAATACTTTAACTGCAATATTAATGTGACATGGGGAGGATAATACCCAATCCCTCGCGTAAAAAGGGGGTTTATTTAATCTCTGTACAATGTTATAAACTATGGTCTCAACGGTGTTTAGATCGAGAGAAGGAAGGCCATAATGTTATCGTCTGCAAGAGTTACCACGAGCAGGGCAGCGACGAACCAAGGACGACTTCTCGGACTAATGACTCCGAGACGCGATCGGTAGCAGGTACAACAAATTGATCCCGTAAAGCGCATATCCTGTCGGGTCCTCTAAGAACCAGGGCCGCATCAGCCTACGATGAACCCACGACTAAATACAATTTTTGAGGGTAGTTAATATTACCGCATTGATAAATTGAAAATCATCAATTTGGTAGTGTGAATGAAAGGTTACCACCGTACCAAGAGAATCTTCCAGTGTACGAACCATGTAAGAGAAGCAGAAGGTACAAGTGAACAGCGAATTCTGTGAGTCAACAAAATCGTGTTTTGAGTCAAGTACGCAGAGTTGTTCTTTAGATACATATCTAGCAAGGAAAAATTAGATGAGTCAGAAAATAAAATAAAATGACTATTTTTTAACTTTTTTAAAAAACAAATTACATGATCAATTATCTGAAAAATTTGGCAAGAAACAACAACATTCAACTTGGTTTAATGTTCTTTTTGTAAAAAACAAAACTACTGGTGCAAAACAGATAAAAATAACAAAAAAAAGCTTTAAGAGAAATTTGGTAAACAAATGAAATTTTCAAATTTTGTTTTGGCTCTTCTGAAAACCTGATTATTTTTTACTTATATGGTTGGTCCTTTCGCTCACAGAATTATATGTACACTCTTTGACACTAAATATATTTTGAATTAATTGGCACTTATTAAGGTACTCAATAAACTATTATTTTATTAGAATTTTAGCAAAAACAAAATGGCCGCGTTCTGCCTATTTTTGTGAAGCTCCTCCTCCGTGACTGACATGCAACTTTCCCCGGTATACATTTGTTCGAAAACAAGATCATGTACTTATACAGAAATGGAATTAATATGAATTTCGAACTAAGCGAGAGTGAATTTGTTTTTAGTTTATTTGAGTGATGTTTGATAATATGAGTATGTTTTTTATGTACGTGAATTAGATGTGTATGTGAATTTGTGAAAATTCGTAACTTGCATCAATCAAACATAATAATTTCATTGTCTGTAACTTCCTGTAACGTCCGTAATTCATTTCAATGCACGGCTAAAAAAACGAAGTAACGACGTGCAAATGCCAGTGCGGCACTCTAGCGACAATGCTAATATCGCCGCTCCGTGGACCGTCAAAATATAACTAACTAACCCACCATCACGCCGTTTCCCCGCAGAGGTAGGCAGAGAGGATTGAACGCCACACTATCCTGGCACACCACTTTTGCTTCGGCCACATTCGTACATCTTCTCATACAAGTTCTATGGTTGTTGCGGCTTTTAACGGGACCATCCTCAAACACTTGTTGCATCTGATCGTGCCAGGTCTTTCGCGGACGCCCTCTTTTCCTGTTGCCTTCAAAACTAGCCTCATACATTTTCTTAATCATCCTTTTCTCGTTCATACGTTCCACATGACCAAACCATTTCAGCACTCATTTTTTTATTCTGTCAAAATATACTATATATATTAGGGCTTGGCAAATACGCGAACCATTTCAAGTTCCGTGATTTTTTCGGGTGTACGACTAGTTATTATTAAATTCATTGGTTGGTACCTTATCATTCCAGGGTCGGTCGTCAGGTTAAATTCCGACTTGCTAGTAAACGCCACAATTTACAAATTAAAAAATGTGCTGGGCCGTTCCCCGGTCCGGCCCTCTTCGGATGCTGTGCCTCATTTAAGACAAAGTGCCGAATCATCGGGGTGATGAAGGACCAGAAAGTAATTACGGGGACTACAAGAGGCAGGAAACTAATTCCTAGGGTGTCGAAATGGATTAACATCACCGTCGGAATTGGATTGTTGGTACTGCCTGCAGTTGAAACAATGGTGTTTTCCTGTTTGTATGAAATCAATTATCGATGTGCATTTTTGTAAGTATTTGTATCTTTAAAAAAATATTTTTTTCATTTATTTTTTTATTAACCTTCTGCAAACATAGTGTAACGATGGCAGGTTTACTGCCACTTAGCAATTTCTTCCAAATAACTACACAAACAGACCTAATATTTCTGTTTAGGATCATAAATAACATGATAGATTGCCACCAGATTGTTAGTCTGATCGACATATATGCACCATCCAGGTCATCAAAACACAGTGAATTATTATATTATAAAGGAAATGTCAGAACTAATGCATTAGCAAACTCTGTACACACCCCAGACTACACTCATTAGGGAATGAACATGCGGAGGTGGTCGACATTTTTGCTGATAGTATAACTGTGTATAGGACTAAATTGAAACAATTCCTTACGTCTCAACTAAATGATAATGGATCAATATATTTTTCATTTTCTTCTTCCTGTTTAAACTTCTCTTTTTCACTTCTGTTTTTAATTTACACTAACTAACTAACTAACTAACTAACCATCACGCAGTTTCCCCGCAGGGGTAGGCAGAGAGGATTGAACGCCACACTCTTCTATCCTGGCACACCACTTTTGCTTCGGCCACGTTCATACATCTTCTCATACAAGTTCTACGGTTGTTGCGGCTTTTAACGGGGCCATCCTCAAACACTTGTTGTATCTGATCGTGCCAGGTCTTTCGCGGACGCCCTATATTTCTGTTGCCTTCAATACTCGCCTCATATATTTTCTTAACCATCCTTTTCTCGTTCATACGTTCCACATGACCAAACCATCTCAGCACTCCTTTCTTTATTCTATCTACCACACTACAGCCAGCATTGTATTCACTTCTAATTATGTACTTTATCCTCTTAATGTACTGTAATCTTTATAACTATCTGTCGTTTGTGATTTTTACTTGTAACTGTAAACTTGTACTTGAATCTTTTTAACTGCGTATCTGTCTTACGTGATTTTTTATTTTATATTTTGTAAAAGCCCTAAGGGGGTTGAATAAATAAATTAAGTAGAACAGTTGAAATAGGTTTCCCGAATACATTATAACAATAACGCAACTAGCTCTAAGATAAGGAGATATCTTTTGAGCATGTGTAAACAGACTTGCTTATGAGCATGCTTATGTCATTCGCGGCTAGTATCGATTATTATCGATGCGATCATTGCGATATTTTCAGTTCGCGACGGATGAAACAAATATAGCGCGTTGGGGAGATGACAAAATATTCCTTTTCGTGACTTAATATAGTAATCACGAATGTCTGTATAATACTCGGTCACCGCTATGTAAAAATAATAAAGCATGAAATAATGCCTATGAATCTTTATTAAAAGACATGAATGATTAAAATCTTAGAACAAAAATTATAAAAACTTAAATGAAAAATGTGCGGATGGAAACTCGGAAACTGTTTTGATTTATTGGTTTTAAAGTTTCTATTTTGAACAAGAACATCTCTGTTCTATGACAAGAGCATGTCAGTAATAAGCACGTGTGTTTGATTGTTAGCTTTGAGCATGCTCATTCATGTGCATGCTTAAAATAAGCATACTAATAACGAGCAAGTGTGTACAGTTGTTAGAGCATGCTAGTTTTAAGTAAGCATAATAATAATAAACATTAATAAAAATAAGCATGTGTATTAGTACCTTTACTTCTAATGCTCTCGTTTCTTCAAAATAAACATTGAATCAACGTTAGAAAATCATTTTTTTAATGCACATTTTCCACTTAATATTCTAAGACGAATTAGATCGCCAAGCGAATTAATGAACCGTAGGTTTATGGACATTTTTAAGAGCGGCGTTAAATGGTTCGAATCTTTGGTAATCGGCACAGCAATGCAACGCCACCTAGCGGCCAGCGGGCCGTGACGGCCACAAAAAGTCGGAAACAAAAAACTGTGAAATTCTAATGGCATTTTCTATTGACTGACCTTCCATACTAGGAGAGCCGGTTCGGGCGGAATAATTACAAATAATGCTACTAATGTCTGAGCAGCAGAAGACCGAGAGATTCAATAAACACCAGCAGAAAGCAATCACCTATCACTGAATGTTGTCACTATGCAGTGTCTGTTGCGTAACCATGGTCAAAGTTTTTCAATGTTGAATATAAGTGCTTTAATAAAGTGAATAGATTTAATTATGCCCAATAACAATCTGTCAAAAGGAAGCAAGACTAGCTGTACATAATGGCGTTCTAGTGCCAATCCTGATGTATGAAAGTGAAGCCGGGAATTGGCAAAGAAGGAATAAAAGTAGACTGAATGCGTTGGAAATGCGGTCACCAAGACGCTTGTGTTGAACATCTTTGGTCGACAGAGTGAGGAATGAACAAATTAGTAGTGAATGTAATGCTGGCTGTAGTGTGGTAGATAGAATAAAGAAAGGAGTGCTGAGATGGTTTGGTCACGTGGAACGTATGAGCGATGAAAGGATGGTTAAGAAAATATATGAGGCTAGTGTTGCAGGCAACAGGAATAGAGGGCGTCCGCGAAAGACCTGGCACTATCAGATACTACAAGTATTTGAGGATGGCCCTGATAAAAGCCTCAACAACCGTAGAACTTGTATGAGAAAGGTGGTGCGCCAAGATAGAAGAATATGACGTTCCATCCTCTCTGCTAACCCCTGCGGGGAAACGGCGTGATGGTTAGTTAGTTAGATTTTAAAAAAGGGTCGCACAGGTAATTTGGGCATGTTGAGCGAATGTATAAGGGAAGAATTTTAAAAATGATATATGACGCAAGTGTTGACGGTGCCAGAAAGAGAGGGCAGACGGAAAAGACAGGAGGCTTGACCAGGTTAACCAGGTACTAGAAAATGGTTCTGAAAAAAGAGCCTAATCTTGTATGCGAATGTGGATGCATGTGGATGAAGCAAGACTTGTGTGTCAGGACAGGAAGTATGTGGCGCTCCACATAGAGTAGGAGCCAGAGATTTTCTGCCAAAATCCCCCTAATTCAAATGTCATAATATCCAAACCTTCTTCCCTACTGTGGTGTACATCTACCTACTGAAAATATTTCAGGTTTGGTACTATAACGTTAAGTCTGGCGGTCGCTGGCTCTTAGTCTAATAGTCCCGCGGAAAACAGGAAGGTAAGTACCTAAACAAATGTTACATTACGACATAGGCCTGTCTTTCTTCTCCACTCATTCCTATCTGATCATCTCATCTCAGTACCCATCCGTGTGATATAACGTCGTTGTCGAAGCCACTTCAATGATCACCAAGTCGATACCGAAGTATCTTCAACTGGAAACAAGACTCAATGAATTGCGAGCTACAGCGGTCGCGCAAAGCGCGGGGCCAAATCGACTGTCAAAGAGTCGGTGTCACAATGCACCTAAGAATGTCATCGTCACAATTATTTAGTTCTTACGTACTACATTTCAATTTTTTGCACCTTTTAGCCACTGGAGCGGATCGCGTTTGAAACTTCGGGGCCGTTCGGGAAACTTCGGGGAAAACAAAGGCGACCTCGGGAAAAACGAGCGCGGCCGACGGCCGAACTAAATTAGTTACACTTTTGATAACTAGAGTAACAATTAGACTTTATTTTATGCTTCTAATTAAGTTGTTTGTTTTATCCATATTTAATTTTTATTTATATCTATATAATAATACATCTAAAAATGATCGTAACGTGCCTGTCTCGCTAGAAGAATATTTATTTAGTCAGAAAAAGTTTACAATAAGGTATAAAGAAGCAAGTATTATATGTAATAATACTAAATTAAGATACAGGCTGTCTCGTGGCTAGAGGCAAAAACTTCGGAAGAATCTTCTTTGTTCAATTTTTAAAAGAAAATATTTCTTAGGCTTTGGGTGAAATGTCAACAATTTAGGAGTTGAGCGACAACAAAGTCGGCATTTCTTTTTTCAGCATTTCTGACCTATTCTGCCCACTGAACAAAAAGGCAGTAAATCTATACTTTTTGATAAATGTTTTTTTTTTCTGGTTTTGGATACTTGAGGTCATATAACTTTCTGATAAGCTTGTTTGCTCTATTTCCATTATATACTAAAGTATAAGCATTTTAATTTGCAGTATATCCATCTGGGGCACAATAAATTCAAACAATTAAAAAGCTCATTATACATAATTGTGAATAAATTTACGTTTTAAGGTGATAATAATAATAATTGGATAACTTGTATAGCGCCGTTTACGCGAATACTCACCTCAAGGGCGCTAAATATACACATGCTTATTTTTGAGCATGCTTATTAGCATGTTCAAAACAAGCATGCTCTAACAACTGTACACACTTGCTCGTTAGTTACTTAGTATGCTTATTTTAAGCATGCTCAAAGCTAACAATCAAACATATGTTTATTACTGTCAGAATAGAGACGCTCTTGTTCAAAATGGAAACTTTACAATAAATAGGAAATTCAAGTGAACCAATAAATCAAAACAGTTCCCGAGTTTTCATCCGCACATTTTAGATTTTAGTTTTTATAATTATTAGGGTAAAAGTTGAATCGTTCATGTTTTTAAATAAAGTTTTATAAACATTATTTTTAGCTATATTATTTTTATATAGCGGTGACCGAATATTCCACAGAAATTCGTGCTTCTTATAATAAGTCACGAAAAGTAATGTTATGTCATCTCCCCAAAGCGCCATATTTATTTCATCTGTCGCGGACTGAGAAGATCGCATTGATAATCGATACTAGCCGCGAATGACATTAGCATGCTCATAAGCAAGCCTGTTCACACATGCTCATAAGATATACCTTCCACCCGCAAATCAAATGAGCATGCTCATAAATCAACCGGCGGTTGATTTATGAGGAATGAACAAATTAGAAGTGAATGTAATGCTGGCTGAAGTCTAGTAGATAGAGTAAAGAAAGGAATGCTGAGATGGTTTGGTCATGTGGAACGTATGAACGAGGTAAGGATGGCTAAGAAAATATATGAGGCGAGTGTTGAAGGCAACAGGAATAGAGGGCTGAATAAATATTATATAATAAATAATAAATATATCCGAAAAAGATGAAAAAAAGCCGCAACAACCAGAGAACTTGTATGAGAAGATGTATGAATGTGGCCGAAGAAAAAGTGGTGCGCCAGGATAGAAGATTGTGGCGTTCAATCCTCTCTGCCTACCCCTGCGGAGAAACGGCGTGATGGTTAGTTAGTAGTTAGTTAGTAATGAGCATGCTCATTACTAGCAATTTGCGTACACACACACGCTACTAAGTAGCAATAGCTCAAGAAGCTCAATATTGCGCATTCTCACGTGCCACTAATGAGCATGTGTATCAGTACATTTAGAGCTTTCATTAATTTCAAACCTGTCAAATTTAAAACGTCAAAATTGGCGGCATTGCAATATTATACATAACTGTCAAGATGCAGAAGTAACAATATTGCTTAGTTCAGAATTTTATTATTATTTTTTTTATAATTTAGTTCCACACATAATGTTGTGTGGGCTAATATATGATTTAACTTGGACATGTTGCATTCCATCTAATCATTTAAAAGTTTTTATAATATATTTTTTGCACTTCAGTTTAAACCTCCTTATATTCTCCATGTTTTGAATTTCTTTTGGCAGGCTATCGAAGATTTTTATTCCTTTATACATCATACAATTTTGTGGTGTGTTTTTCTTTTTCTTTGGTAGTCTTATGTTGTCGCTTCCTCTTGTATTGTAGGAATGAAAATCCTTATTCAGCTTCATCCTGTCATCAAAGTACTTGGGTACTAATCCATGTTTAATTTTAAATATTTGCACCATTACATTACGGCTGGCTATTAGACCGGGTTAATAAAATATACATATAACCTAATACAAATAAATAAATGATTGAGCCGTGTTCAAGGTGGTTTCCTATCGCCATCGGGCGTCGCTGAAATGTCGATTTTTCGATCCATTTTCTGGCCCAATTGTCGTGTCGTCAACGCGCCTCGGTTTGAAATCGATTTTCCCCAGACGCGAGACTAGGTCAGTTACGTCGTTATTTCCCTGTGACATTGCGGGGTCGTGACCTGACGACGTATCGAATCATTCTCGAATTCGGATAAAGAACGCGACTCGTTTTTCGGAAAATGAATCGTAATAATAATAGTAGCAGTTTTTAATTTGAAAATTCCAAACTTAAGCAATTCTGTCAATTTTAATTTTAAGGGTTGTTTTTTTTTACAGGGATTTTACATACTTACTTAGCGTGGGGGTAAGCAGAGAGGATAGAGCGCCACACTCTCGTGTCCTGACATGTGACTCTCGCCTCATCCACATTCATACATCTTCGCATGCACGCTGACAGTTGTTGAGGCTTCTAACGAGACCATCTTCCAGTATCTGGTTAATTTGCGTTAACGTGCCACGTCTTCCGCGATCGCCCTCTCTTTCTGGCACACTTGCGTTATATATCTTTCTTATCATTCTTTCCTCATTCATTCGCTCAACATGCCCAAACCAAGAAATGTTACAGATGTAGATGTCTCATAGAGACGAAATTAAATTTTTTATGGAAAAGTAGGTATGAAAGTTTTTGAGTGTTCATAGGGCTTACGACCTATCGTACGGCTGGCTTAAGTGATCACTTTACACAATGTAACGTTCACTAATTCCACCCATGAAAGAATACCGCATCTATCATTTTTTTGAAAGTTCTATTTCTATATATTTAAATTTTACAACCCATTTCATATGTATGTTCTAATTATCCTTGACGCGACCGACATCCAAAGCTTTTTCATTCCCGTTAATTCACCAGAGATACGCAGACCACCCGAGTGACCCTTTTTTACTTCTATTAATTATGCTAAGATCGGCGTTACATCCATACCTTTATTTATTTATTTTATTTGGTAAATGTACAAACTTAAGGGGGGGGGGGTAAGGTTTTTAACTTTTTTTTGCATTTTATTTTTAATTTTTTAAATGAATGTATAACATCGCAAGAATATTGTGTCAAAATTTCAGGTCAATCGGAGCAAAATTGACGAAATTATGAACATTTGAGCGATACTAAGACTGATTTTTTATACCTGCTCGGGCAGCTAAGAGACGCAACCTGAGGACTACCGGACGTGCTATTGTATTAGAAGAGTTTTGCGTAGACAAGGACAAAAAGATGCTGATGATGAAAGCTCTTTGCTGTGTGAACATGGCATCGACGATTATGTGTAAGTATAAAATAAGTGTTGAGTTTTATTTTGAATTTTACAGTGTGCAAAACTTTAAAGCGTTTTCCCCACATCTCACATTTTCAAAGTCGGTGTCCATCATAACTTCAAAACTACTGCACCGATCCTTTTGAAATTTTGAACACTATTTCTGTACATAATTTACGAGGTAACGCTGGAGACTTTTTTTCAAATATGTTATTAATTTTTATTTTTTAATAACAAATTAGTCGATATTTTTCGCAAAAAATCGCGTTTTTCCCTTCAAAGTGTTCCAAAAAATTGAAATTTCAAAAAACCCTCCGAGCGTTACCTGGGAAAACCTATTATCTAACGAATGAACTTTGATTTTTTGATTTCAGATGATCTAGCACCAAGTTATGATGGACACCGCAATTCTACTTTTTTCCGAAATACTTTCGAATGATTGCTGCCATTGTCGTATTTTTTAATATTTCTTCTTGAAAATTTTACACAATATTCTTCAAATGTCATACTTTAATGAACCATTGGTTTTAATAAAAAGATTTTAACTGTGTCGTCACAAAAAATTCACAAAAACATGCCTATTTTTGTACGAATTAATCTTACCCCCCCTTAAGAGCGACTGTATTCAATATAATTTAATTAATACACGTTTATATTGCACGCTTACCCACTTCTAAATGAGAATTTAAATATCGTGTTTAAAAGTGGGGGGCATTGTCATATATTTATATATCTATTGTTAATGTAATCATTAGTTAATATCTTCATACTTTACTCTATCATAAATGGACTTCTTCTATCTATATAATAGAACTTTAAAATGAAATAAAATACATAAAAATCGTTATAATGACCGTGGTATTGGCTTTATTGGAAAGACATTTTTATGTCATTATAGATTTCGGTGAAGCCGACATACATTAGGATTATTTTTTCTTCCTTGTAGACACTTAGCATTAAAGTATCGCATTATACGAACAAATTAACTGTTTAATTAAATAAAATCAAAATTAATTTGTTTTCACTACTTTACTAGATAAAATATCAACATGTTTCGAGTACGATGGTCTCATCTACAGGATGACTATTGTACTAGTTATCATCTAGCGTACAAAATCACTTCGGTAGGAAACTAGCGTCATCTTTAAATGAGTTCATGAAATAATTTCCCATATAAAACTTTTATTTATTAATTGTGATTGATGGATTGATTAATAATAATAATAGTGATAATAGTTAGATCATTTGTATAGCGCCGTTTTCGTGTTTACTCACCTCAAAAGCGCTTTTTACTACTGACACTTATTTACTATTACATACTTATTCACTAGATGGCGTACAAAAATGGAATTAACATTTAAAACTATAATAGTTGGGAGTGCTAGAAAGAATCAGGTATTTTCGTGGAGTGCTTACTAGGAGTGGGAAACATTACGTAAATTAATACTAGGAGTGGGGAACATTACGTAAAATAATTAGTGAGTCTGATTTTTGTCATCGTGAATACGTCTGTGTGCAAAATTTCAGCTCGATCGGTCATCGGGAAGCGAGTGAAATATCAATTAAAAGGTTCCGTCTAGACAAAAAAGTGAAGTTAATATAAGCGTGGTAAAAAAAGATAAATAAAATCAACTTATCAGCAATGCTTTCGAGTGTTGCGACGTCATTCAATGTTTATTCAATGTTTATTCAATGTATATTCAATGTTTATTCAATGTTACAAAGTTTACAATTTTATAGTGTTTACAAAATTAAATTAAGCTTTTTTCTGCTGGATGCTGAGAGTCTTGGCAGCAAGTAAACACTACAATTGATTTGATGCCCTGCCTGCTACACTAGTAGTTTACTGTATTATAGCAGACAGTGCTCTTCCAGTAGTATAATGTTCAAGAATATTTAGTATTTATATAACATTTGTGAATCAATATTATTGCCAATTAAAATTGAGTAAAAGTAATAATTAAATGTTTACAATCTAATAATGGTGTGAATTAATTCTATTATACACAAAGGAAAAAAAATGATCTGAATAGGATATTTAATAAAATAAAACAATTAAAAGTATTCAGTAAGATGAAAGTAAATATTCTTGTAGGATTAGTATTTTTCAAATTTAGTTTATATCATGGCTTTTACTAGGGTTTTGGACATGCTTCCTTCCCTTTTCACGCAGTCATAGTTTCACTTTTGAAGAAAAATACGCGAGACTATGGCTACAAGTTTTTAGTGTAGTGTTAAGAGTATTGAATATTTTTGGTGCTTGGAAGAGGTGAAATCTTTGTGAAAATGTTTTTGTGAATTTTGGTACAAGATATTCGCAGTTCACCTGTACCCTTGTTGAGTGTGAGTGAGTTATTTGTTGGTGATCTTGTTTATGTCGGAAAAAATATTTTAGAGTGTTGAGTAAATATATTTGATTGATGTCCAGGACGTGACATTCTCTGAAAAGTTCTTCTGAATAAACAGGCAGATCTGACATTCTCTGTCTGGCGCACAGCCTCCCGATTCAGGAAACAGGCGTCCTGTCGCCAGCCCACAGAGGCCGCTAAAAAATCGATTCCAAATACTAAAGCCACGCGGCTAGATATGTAATTGCAACTGCTCAGCTTCCGCCTCAAACGTGGAGGCATTTCCGGTTCGTTCCGCGCAGCCATCTTGAGTCACCATTCTCCCCTGCGAAGGATGCGAACTGGTGTTGCCAGATATCGGGTCGCATCCCGGTTGTGGACAAATGTGCACCACAATAAAAAAAAAGTAACCCATAAAAACCAAGTTTTCACTATACTCCCTTTCTTTGTAAAGTATAACAAAAATTAAAGACGAATTAAAACATGTAACATAACACTAAACTTACAGAAATTTAATATATTTCTAAAATGTCACATGTTTTGAGATGTCAAGATTTTGATAGATTCAATTATCATCAATATCGTACCTTATGAATTTCCAGCGTCAAATGATTTAGTCAGAATCAGATTTGAGTAACGTAGAATTCTTCAAAACTAAGCAGAAATCTAAAAGAAATAAATTATTATTTGATTTTTTCCCGAAAAAAACAATTTTGCTGTCATCTGTGAACCAATTTTTTTGTAAATTTTCGAAATTCGTAGTGATGTACCTATTATACCGACGGAGTAATTCAAATTTAGAAAATATTCCGCGACGTTATCGGGCCGCTATACTAATAATCAAACTTTTCTAATGAATGATTTCAATTTGAAAAAAACAATAAAATTTCTAAAAATCCGAAATTATACTATAATTATTAATTATTTTAACTAAAATTTGATAGATCTTCTTGATCTACTTGCTAAGTTTCAGCTCGATTGTATCACGGGAAAAGGGTCAAAAATCGATCCAAAGTTTTTGTTGACGGCAAGCAAGCAGACGCCACGAGTTAATATAAAGGGAGTAATAAACACATTTTTGAAGTTTTATGCGATTTTTATAATATATCCCCACTTTGAATTAGGAATACAAACATTCATATTTTTTCCATCTATATTCCAGGTAAAAATCAGTAAGTGAACATTCCGTATATCAAAATTTCTTGTCAAAATTTTTCAACAACACAATACTGGATTTTATCCCCAGGGGACATCATTAATCAAGATATATTATAGATGTCTTAAAGACGTGGAAAAAATTGAATAACTTTCAGGCGTATTCTAGTGTAATGCTAATAATTTGTAAGAATCTCATATACACATATAAAGGGCATTGCTTTAACAAATTGTTATCTCATTATCAATAGCGAAACTGTATTGGATTACGGAAATGACAAAGTTTTCGACCGCAGATGGCGATAGTATATACAATTTCCAAAAAATTATAGATGTGGTGGAATCACTTGTAAAGTGATCATTTAAGCCAGCCATACGATAGGTCGTAAGCCCTATGAACGCCCGAAAAAAGAATTCCATACCTACTTTCCCATATAAAAAACATACCTTCGTCTCTACGAGACATCTATAATATATCTTGATGAATATTCCGTGTATATATGTATATGTATTATAGCCAAAGTCCATTGGACGGATGGGGCACATGAAGAAGAAGAAGAAGAAGAAGAATAAAAAATGTGAATAAGAATTTTTCTCTGGTCTACTGTAAAGAGCCTTTGGTCTCCCTGTACAAGGATCGAATTTCCATCCTGCTGATGCAATTTTATGCAAGGATCATTCCAGTGGTTCAAAGCAATCAGTCAATCGCGATTGTATCATATCAGAACTATTTATTTCAAAATATGCAGATGGAGATATATCTCTTTGAATCCATCCACTATTATTTAAATACTAAAAAATAAATAAGAGGAAAATGTTTTCTTATTCATTTCAAATCTTGTTATGTTTGGGATCATCACCCATTCGAAGATAATCCCTTCTCAGAAGGTGAAGAGGCACTGTAAAAGGTGGTTTCCGTCCGTCGCTACATTCAGATGGGTACACGGCTGTGGAGAAAGAATGGTCCAGCCTAGGAGAAGCATCTACCTGATCTTCCGGGATGTACAATGTACAATCGACCTTATAGATGATAAACATTGTCACAGAATGTCTTGCGAGATTTGTGAAGCTAGAACAGAGAGAAGACTTTTGGGAATGTTTTTATATTTGTGTTTCTTGTGGAAAGTTCCAAGAAAACAAGTAAAAAGATTAAAGATAAGTGCCAACCCTGGAAAAAATACTGCTAAATGTGAAATTAGAAGAAGATATTCATATTTTGTGGTTACGACCTGCACTATTCAGTTATTTCCGAATAGTCTGGATGTTTTCGAAAGATCCGGAAGGCAGAAGAGAACGCGAACATATACCAGAAGGTTAGAGAAATCGAGGCTGCGCTGTCAGTTCAGTCTTGTTTTGATAACAGCGAAAGCCAAACGCCCGAGCGAAAATGACAATGAATCCGTGCGATAGATAACAGCGCGTAAAGCATTACCAGAGACGATTAGAATATTCTAGGAACCCAAAATTAGTGAAAATTGCAAAGTAGTGATCCTTAAGTTTGTGGCTAGTGATTTTGTTACCAATAAAAGTTTAATTGTTTGCAAGTATTTCATTTGGATTACAATACAATATTACAATATTAATTGGCCCGTTACAATATTAATTTAGGCAGGGAGGATAGAATACCATAATTTTTTGTCCTTGCACACTACTCTTGACTTGCTTGCTTTTGCATATCTTCTCATGCACATTTTTCAGTTGCTAAATTATTTAAATGGTCGTTTTCTAATATTTGGTATATCTGAAAGAGCCAGGTCTTCCACGGACACTCTATTCCTGTTGCCTTCAACTCTCATTTGGTATATATTTTTTTTCATTCTCTTCTCGCTAATACGTTCCACGTGACTAAACCTTCACCACGTAACGAGTTTGAAGGATTTATTTTGTTTTAATGTTATCATCTTACCAAACAAGAAGGAGAACTTGGTTAAACAATTTAATCTAAAAAGTAGCTAATCAAAATTTTCTGCATCAACCAATGAAATCTCAGATGGACTAACGACTGTTGCACAACCAGAAATTAGTGATATATCAGAATTAATCAGGGACACAAGGGCCCTAAAACCTTGCAAATAAACGTGGGTCGTTTCTCGCCCTAACCGAGACTAATGACAGCCCAAAACCACTCATCACATAAAATCCCCGGGTTGGTCACCTTCCTGGAATTCGGGGAATCGTTCAAAATTGTGGCTGCAAACATTACAACGCCAATTATTTTAGTTCTTGGTCTTCTATACATGTATTTAACAAGGGATTCAATTATTTATTTATTCCTAAATTGCTTCACTATTAATTTGCGAATATAAATAACCTTTTGTGTTATTCTTGCTGATTTAAAAAAAGGTTTTCTCCATCTCTTAGCGTGTAGCGTGTATCTCAGAAATTTGGCCGCAAATAGTTCTCACGGTATACTGTTCTCTGTTCTGTCTTTTATATAAGATTCGAGACAGATTTGTGACCTCTTTACGGACAAGACTTTGGTTTTGTTTGTATCGATTGCGTAATACAACGTATAATGGGTTCACAATATACAAATGGCTCGCCCCGCGATCAAATATGTAATGTCCTCTACGCGCTCTCGAGACGAGTCTCCAGACAACATGCGAACACGGAATACGTGTCACATCAATATTCTTACTATTTTCAAACTAAGCTAAATGCTTGTGCTATGAAAGTAGGACTAATTTACTAGTCTGGAGTGAGGTTTGAACCCGCGACCTTCGGATCACGAGGCGAGTGTCCTAACCACAAGAGCAACAAGACCAACAAGCGACATTATATGCACATATGCACTAGTTTAGTGGTTAAGAAAATATATGAGGCGAATGTTGAAGGCATGTCGAAGGCAAGGAATAGAGGGCGTCCGCGAAAGACCTGGCACGATCAGGTACTACAAGTATTTGAGGATGGGCCTGTTAAAAGCCGCAACAACCGTAGAACGTGTATGAGAAGATGTATGAATGTGGCCGAAGCAAAAGTGGTGTGCCAGGATATAAGAGTGTGGCGTTCAATCCTCTCTGCCTACCCCTGCGGGGAAACGGCGTGATGGTTAGTTAGTTAGTTAGTTATGCATATTTTCGGCATAATAATAACCATAACGTCCTCATTGACATATCTCATGACAGTTTCCACGAATTATTACCAAACTTGCGAAATTAGCTATTTAATATCTTTAATCTTTTTAATTTAATCTCACTCTGTTCAAGCTTACTCTATAAAATCACTTTGTTCTGTTCTCTCTTGCATTTAAACTAATTGTATTATAATTGTATTACCTATATCATGTTATGTGTTTTTCATTGTTTGTGAACCATTAAAAAAAAAAAAAAAATTAAGCAATTAACTCTGTAGTTTTTATAATAGTGATATCCTTTTTAAAAAAATATATGAATAGGTATTACGCGGCTGTGCGCGCCTTGGTGTGCTTGTTGCTTCATATTGAATGTAGTGATGTTCAATTGGTTTCACGGTATTATTTAATGAATTAATTTAATACATTACTACAAAATATTTTTTACAATATATATTTCCCAATGAGTCAGAAAATTCATTTCAGCTATATTATTTTACTTCATTACAAATTAATCATGTTTAACTGGACATACTTAGATTTTTATAATGTACTTCTAAACTTAATTATTTTTTGTAATTATTTATCTGTATCTTTTATCTGGTCGTTGCCCGTATTATGTATAAGTTTTAGTATCTCAAAATTTGTTATAATATTGATATTAATTTGGTCTACAATTTTACAATTCTACAGTTGGTGCCAAACAAACCATATATATTTTTTAATATTGATTTTATTTCTGGATACCTTTAGCATAATAAAAACGTTACGGGTTAATTTTCAATAGACAACAAATAATACATTATATTATGTTGATAATATTTAAAAACACGAGACATTGACTAGACGACTCAACAATATGGTAAAACTGGCAACACCATATGGAAGACGTCATCGAGCAACACATGGCTATTCATCTGGTGGTCTTTATTCCCGAATAGACGAAACTGATTGCGTAAAGGATCTACGGTTAAATACTGGGAATAAATATCCTGAAAAGATTTCTGAAGTCAACACCTGTTTTTGATATGAATGGAAAAATCAAGGACTTGTGTATGGAAGATACAAGAACATCGTTTTATTTAATAGAACTTTCGATACCTTGACAAAATGTGTCAAGCACATTTAAATGATTTACTCTGCAAGTATAAATAAAAAAATATATATTTTGAAAAAGTATACAAAAGGTAATTTTGTTCCTCTTTTTTCTGTGCTGTGTTGCGTATTTTTTTTCTAATTTATCATTTTATTTTTCGTCTCTTTCACCTACCACGATCAGATACTACCAATTTTGTAGGGTGGCCTTGTTAAAACCCTCAACAACCGCAGAGTTTGCATGAGAAGATCTATGAATGTAGCCGAAGTAAAAGTGGTGTTGCATGATAGAAAAATGTGGTGTTCTTTTCCTTCTTCCTACCTTTAAGTGTGAGGTTTAGTTAGTTTTCTTTCATCTTTTTAAAAACGTTTTTTCGTGAGATTTTAATGTCAACCATATTAATGAAAGTACAAGATTTTTTTAAATATTGAAACAAATTGGCTCAAAGATAATGGAGAGGAAAATTCTTGAGGAGTGAGTGTTTTCAGATCGAACAGTGATAAGGATAACGAATAAAATCGTACAAAACAAAGAAATATCACGTATTGTGCATACATTTTAAAAATAATGGTCATTCGCTGTGCATGACAATGATTCGTTATTCGGTGCCAAATAATAATAAATCTTAGACCCTCCATCATCCCCACGTCGGAGGGTGCAGCAGGCAACCGTGGGGGCTACATTGACCCGAGTGACCCGACGTCCTGCGAGCAGTTCGGCACTTAACACTTCCTTTCTCACGGACAACATCTGCCGCCAACATCTGTGCCAGCATCCGCTTCTTATGGTGTACCGCAGGGATGCAAGACGGGCCCCGAATAAATATCAAAGTCAACCTGCCTCGCGGCCAATCTTTACTTTTGTGCGCGATTGTTTAACAGGTTTAAATGTGTTGCAAATATCAAAATTAAAAGATTTTTCCATTACGTCGTCATCAGTAAATAAATAGATTTAAAAATAGTCTAGTAAAACTGTATACAGGTCTATTATTGATCCTCGTTTAACCTGATGCAGGAGAAATACAAAAAATATTAACTGACTAACGCCGTTTTTAGGATAGGCCGTGACAATGCCACACTCTTTAATTCTGGCACACAACTTTTGCATACATCAGTTTGCAGACAAGTGTTCATTAGAAATTTGCTTTCGTAATGTACTGGCTCTCTACCTATCACGCCGTTTCACAATCAAAAAATCAACCTATTAGTTATATTTTTTTATCCAGAAAATTGAATCAGATGAACATATTCACAATTGCAAGAATAATGATTTGACGTGCTACCTCTCTAAGAAAACAATATTAGTTGTTTTGAGAGAAGATGATTGAATCCCTTTAAAAAAATATTGTAACAAAACCAAAAATGAAATTAAACTCAAATCATATTATGTACAATTATCATTCGGGTGCGTAGTTATCATCAACGTTTGCTTGTAATACCATCGATTCCGCGGGCGAAGATTTCCCAGTGACTAGTGTCCTGGTGGACTTCGATTTGGATTTCCACTGAGTAAGGTAAGATGGGCGGGGCATCTGCAGAGAATGCAGTCGTCGCGGATGCTCAGAAGGACCCTCGAGGTACATCCGGGTGGAAAAAGAAGAGTCGGCAGACCTAGGCTGCGATGGGAAGACGAGGTCAAAAGGGATGCGAATCAAATACTGCGGGTAACAGACGGAGGACCGCATCGGGAGACAGGAGGAGTTGAAGACAAGGACTGATGCTCGATGTGAGCTGTAGAGCCATTGAATAATGCCAACCAGGCGGCGAAAGTGCTGGGCCGATTTGGACGCTTTTGCGCGTAGAACGGCTCAGGGTATGTGGTGGGTCCCCTTCATTGTAGAGCCATTGAAGAAGAAGTGTCCTAGTGGTGCAACATTGTCCTCTTCCACAGCCACGAAAAGGACTTAGATCATCATTCTTGTTATGTCTTGTTAATCGTTCTGCATATTGTGGCGTATATGCATATGGTTTTTTAAGCATTTTAATTTCTTGACCCTAACAAAAAATGGCATTTTGACAAAATATCAATTAAACGTCAAAAAAGAAGGGATGTGATGATGCATCAACCAAATAATAAATTACATCAAATTATTTCTTTTAACTCGTAGCGTCTGCTTGCTTGTCTGTCGAAAAAACTTTGCATCGATTTTTAACCCTTTTCCCGTGATCCAATCGAGCTGAAACTTTGCAGACAGGCTCATGGTGCCGATAAAAATGATCTAACAAATTTTCGTTTAAAAAAATTAATAATCATAGCATAATTTTGGATTTTTCGAAAATTTTTATTACTCCATTTCGTAGCGTCGCCCGACTCAAGCCCAACGCGTGGCGTAAGCGCCAAACCTATTTCAACTAGTAAATGAGAAAGGGAGTATAATAAAAACTTAATTTTTATAGGTTACTTTTTTTTAGATTTGAAAATCTGTTTTAATTAATTCTTGGTTTTCATCTGGCAAAAGAGACACCACGTCGCAACGTCCCGTCACGCCGGCTGAACCAATCGCGGACCAGTTGTGAGTCATGATTTTGGTCCAGTTAACGATTGAGCAAGCCCGCAGCCGCCGCCGCGCCCTTGAGGACAGTTTCCAAAGAATTTTCCCGCTGCAGGCCTTTGGATTTCCACCGGTTTCCACACCAATTGAGATACGTATGCGACGGCGTCTCGCACGGACGGGCTCAGACGTGACGGGATTGGCCCAAAATGCGGTCCAGAAACTGTGACCAGAGTGCTCGAGGCCCAAAAGCAATTTCAAATGCAGCGAAGGCCATTCAAAGGACTTTTTCAAAAGTGTATCAAACGTCGTGAATTTTGAAATTTTTGATTATTTTGAATGCGCGAGGGTGAGTCGACAATTATGACTTTTACAGTATATACCCCATACATATATGGGGTATGTAAAATGTTTTGAATGCAGTCACCAATGATTACTAAACATTAAATTCACTGAATTCTAGATTTAATGTATCTACACCTTCCAAAATCATGTTTCCTATAAAATCTCTAATTCAGTCAATTATAAATAAGTAAGAGACTGGGTCTTAACATGAACGTGAATAAAATAAAGTTCATGGTGTTTAGTAGGCAAGATCACACGGGAGCACGCCTCACATTGAATGGGGCTGGTATAGAGAGTTTAAATACCTTGGAAGTATCCTAGCGGAAGACCTCGACCCAGAAACCGAAGTCAAATGCAGAATTGAAGCATCGCGAGCTGCTTTTAACAAAATGAGACAGATATTCTGCGATGACAATCTTAACCTGAAACTTCGACAGCGACTGGTCAAATGTCATATACGGTCAGTCCTGCTATACGGAGTGGAATCGTGGACCCTCAAAGTGAGTAGCATGAACCGGCTGGAGGCGTTCGAAATGTGGATACATCGGAGAATGCTCCGGATACCCTGGACGGATATGGTCAGCAGCACAAGAGTTCTTCAAAGAGCTAGAGTGAATAGAGAGTTGCTGACATATATCAAAATCCGAAAGGTATCGTATTTGGGTCATGTGCTCAGAGGAGAAATATATGAATTGCTCCACCTGATTCTTATGGGCAAGATAGAGGGTCGTAGAGGTGTTGGAAGGAGACAAATTTCCTGGTTCCGCAATACACGCGACTGGACGGGCATAAGAAGTGTTGGAGAGCTGTTTCGTACTGCCCAGGACAGGGACGCTTTCTCTCGGGTGATAGTCAACGTTGGGGGGACCTGACATGACACCAAAAGAAGAAGAAGATAAATAAGTAATCCTCGATGACTACATTCAATTTTTTTTTGGATATTGCTGCCTTTGCTTCTATACCCCACATACAAAGTACATGATTGTTTACATACATTGCATAAAAACACATTTTATAATAATAAAACAAAGAATGAAAAACTTATTTGATATAGAAATTAACAATCATTAGAGCTTTCGCTAGCTAGAATATAAATTTACCATAAATAGAATCGAAAATCAAAAAAGAAAATCTTTAGTGTGTTAAGGGGTGGCCCCAAAAAAATTGACCTAACAATTGCACATATAAAATTCGTTTTATTATTCGCGGCGTACATTCGTTAGTACTTTTCAACAATCAACAATCAACAAATTATTTTTAAATTTTCAAATTGGCGGAGTTAAGTGCTATCCCGCAAAAGATCTTTCTCCATAACGCGCGCAGCTGGAGGAGATTATCACGTTTCCAAGGTTTGAACGAAATTTAATAAAATACTATTTTCTTACTAAACATGTAATGCCTATTGAAGTAGCATACCGAAAAATTAAAAAAAAAAATTGCAAGTGACATTAGTTTGAAAATAATTTTCATATTTTTCCTAAAAATCAAAGTTAAGAATTAATGATAGACCAACGGCGCATTTTATAAATTAAAAAAAGTGTATGCTACATCGTAGAGTATTGGTAAGATATGTGCAAAATTTAAACAAAATCGGTCAATTAGTTTTTGAGATATTGATATCTCAAACATGAATCCAGAAATTTGAAAAGGACAGTTACGAAAAAACGCGAAAGAATGATATAATTCGTTTAAATATTCACTTACAACGCTAACTTCTAATTCTAACTACGTTCCATTAATCATAAATTCATTTCATTTCGATAAAATAATATTGTAATGCTTTTCATAATTTGATAACGGCTGCACAATTGAAAAGTAAATTAAAGATATGGGGTCTCCCTTGCAATAATGATTTCCGAGTCGACGGTTCCCATGGCTGGAGTAAAAATATTCCCTAAAATTTGGAAAAATTCCTCAACCGCGTGACCTATCCCACGACACTGGAGATTTGGGATGATTCTGACATCTGTCAAGCGAAAGAGGGGTGCTTTGATATAAATAAGTATTCGGCTGAAATTTCCGTCCATCCCTGTTCAAAAGATTGACGGATTTAAATTTACATAATACTTACGCGCGACGTTTATAAAAGTTAACGGAAAAGATAAAATTTATAAATTGCAAGAATATTGACAATTTCGGATGCCTCACGTAACTTTTGCAAAATTGTCATCAAAATAAAAACAATTTTCGGTGCCTAATTTAAAGGGCTTTAAGAATAAGGTATCAACTATCATCTTGCTATATTAAGTAAGGTAACAAAGGTATCAATCCATTAATCTAGGCTATTTTGGATGCTTAGATTAATAGTGATGATTTTGCAATTTCAAGTTAATGTATTTTAGAAGAATGCCAATTTTAGATGCCCAAGTTCATAAATGGCAAAATATTGGCATTTTCGGATGCCGTATATAATTTTTGGTTTGGTCAGAACATATCTGAGAGACAGAGACGGCTCCTGAAAAGAATTGCCTAACAACGAGCGAATTGGCCATAACATAAGACGCCCAGGCCTGCTTTTTACCATCGTCGAGGGAAATATTGAAGGTAATAATCGTAGAGGCCGCTTGAGATCAAGCTACATAGACCAGATTATCGGAGATGTGCGCTGTAGCACCTACCAAGAAATGAAGAGGCTGGCTGGTGACAGAAAGGAGCAGAGAGATCATAATTTTTACAGAAATAGTGACAATTTTGTAGGCTTACTTTAATTGATTTCAAGAAGTGGCTATTTTAGATGCCAGGATAGTGAAAATTTTTATTTTATTCAATTGCTTTTTATATTTTGTTGAGTTATATCATTATTTGGATTTGGCATTAAATTGTATTAGCTCTGACATTGCCCAGATAGACAATCTCGACCAGAAAGGGAAGACTTCAAAAGAAGAAGAATATCTAGTAAACGTAACGAAAAAAAATACAATTGTATCACATAATCTCTGCAATGGTAATTATGGAAATTTCAAGAACTAATGGGACTGATTTCGTAAGTGTTATTATTATATTATACATGTTTCGGTGAACATTTTACGTTGTAGACGAATTAAAAGTAGGTACTCGCTTGTTTCGCTTTTAAGATATTTGCTTTAATTTAACGAAAATTTATGAACACTGAACCCTTAATAAATCTGTGCTTCTTGCAGCAGAAATCAGAGGAAACAATATCGTTAAATTTCCCATCATTTAACTGCCCCGCTGTAGAATAGGGATGTATTATTTATGTATGCGGTCTTGGCTAGTTCGGGCACATTTCATTAGCAGAGCGCGACGCGTTATCTTTTATTGTTAGTGGTAGTTGGGGGTTGGGGCTTGGGGGTGGGTCGGGAGAAGGGACAGATTAAGAGGCGGGAAGATATGGATTAGAAAGAGTCGATCAATCATAAGGGAGCAGGGTAGAAAGGGAGAACAAACCAACGGTGCGTGAGACATGAAAATGCGATATTACGCGGTGACTTGAGAGATAAAGAAAGAAATTAGTTGCCGGGTTTGGATGTACGGAACATACGAGCGAAGAGGGAATGGTACAAAAGATATAAGAAACGAATGGTGGAGATGACTAAAGTAAACGGCATCCACGAAAGATCTGGTATGCTCTCAGATAAATCAAATATTGGAAGACGAACTTGTTAATGAGAAGATGCAAATTCCAGGGCAAAATAATGAGCTTACCGTGCTCCTATCACTATTCATCTCTGCCTACCCATGCGCTGAAACTGAGTAACTAAGAGGGTATACCACTCTTGCCCCGAATTCATACAAACATAGTAAGGATTGCCCCGGAACAATCAAGAATTTTCCGTTATTAAATTATTTTCTATGCAAGCGTACAAGATAATAATTTAAAAACCGTAATAAATTATTTTCAATGTAAGCGTACAAAGAGCCAAAATTAAGATTTAGCGACAGCATCCTCAAAGATATTTCTGCCTTGGAACTTCTGGATTGGAGAGAGCTGGCACTAAACCGAGACGAGTGAAGGAAAACTCGTGAGGAGGCCAAGACCCACCAGGGGTTGTAGAGCCAAGAGAGATGGTGAAGCTTACATAATTATAATTGTTTGTTATAAATAAATAAACAGACAACATGGACAAATTTTGTACATTTTTATCGTAATTAGTTTTTTTTATGTGCCATTTAAATACATAAAATGTTTTTACGCGGGATCGCAAGTCCACAATTATGGATATTTCTGGTCAACTAGTTTGAACCAGGGAAATCTGATCAAATTCCTTCTAGGAGCATAGGTTTAAATCCCATCGGATGCGAATTATTTTCCCTACATATCTACTTAGCCGAGACACAAGCCACTTTATTTATGCCTTGCCAGGCGGTGTCACGATTAACCACGTATGTAAACTCCACTACCGTACATTAATTAAAGTATTTGTCATTAAAAAAAGGTTTATGGACCTAACGGGATAAAATTACCATACGTGAATTGATCATTTTATAATAATAATGAATAAATCTATTTTTATCTTTTTATGCATAACAAATGTTCAGGCTCATAAATATACAATTGTGCAGATGGTTAAAATTTATAAATTAAAGTCACAAATAAATTGTTGACGACCCCCGAAGATTGTATCAATTGGCGATACCGTTTCCGCAACCCTGTTTCGAGGGCGCTAATATGATTAATTGTTTTTCATGCGGACCTTTTACCGGACACGTCCCTTAAGACAATGAATTGGAATAACAGGGCTGCCAAAATTTTGAGAAAATTTTAAAGATTATTACAAAAAATAATATGACTCATATGACCACTTGTGTTAAAGATAATTACTTAAGTGGTGAAATTAACATAAATAAGGAAATTCTGATATTAAACTGTTGTGAAATCTGGAATTTGGAGATTGGGAAGGGATTGGTGACAGCTGTTTTGCATAGTAAAAATTTCCAAATCTACATAAGTAACCTACAACTATGAAGTAAATATTAAGTAATAAAAATGCATAGTTATTTTATATACTTATTTTAAGAATAATATTTATAAAGCATTTAATAATTGATTTAGATAAAAGATAGCAATTTCGCTTTTCAATTATATTAAAAAATATATACAAATCTAGATTTTGTTTCAAATGAGAAATTTGGATATTCGGATCGCCTAGTAAAATTCCATAAAAATCCAAGTAAGCTACTTTTTTTCTACTGTCGAACTATAAATATGAAATAAAAAAATTATAATTCATCATTTCAAAATTAATCATTCCTATCTATTTAGGGGAGATATAGCTGTTTTGCCTTCAAAAATTTTCTGCAGTTATTATTCTATGGTTACTTAAAATGTAAAATATTGAGTCTTTATAAATTTTAAATATATATGAAATACCTTAATAATTCAGCTTGAAGTCTTAAATTCAAGTTTGCACCAGTCAATTATTCTTACCTGGAAAGAAAGAGAAAAAAAATATTATTACAAAGGTAAATTTCAATAAATATAAAAACAATAATGAATAATTTATATAGCGCCATTTTTGTATAAATTTCACTTCATTGGAGCTAGCTTTACATCACAACTGTTTCTGGTATGTGGCGCGGTTCTGTTGATAAGATTTTTGTCTTGTCAAATCTGATGAAATGATTCCCTTTGGATGCATGTTCGCAGATTGCCGATTTATTATTTTTAATTGCCCCAATATGTTCCTTCAAAAGTGTAGCGATATTTCGTTTGGTTTGTCCGATGTAGAATGCTCCACAATCGCATGGGACTCTGTATACTCATACCACTACGTTACTTTCTCAAGCCTGAGTATATTGTTGGCTTTTTGTAGTGTTAAAAATTAAAATAAATGGCTCTCACACATTTTAAAAATTATTCCCTCCACAAAAGCCTTACGTCGATGGAGAAAACGGAAACCCTGAACAAAAACCAAAAAGTACCCAGAAGGCTAACAAACTGCCTTTCTAACAAATACTCTACTTAACTGTGTCAGACGCATTCGTTGGAACATTAATAACGTTTCCACAATTTGCATCGTATTCCACTTCAATTCCACAAAGTTCCGAAGCTGGACTATTCCATGATGAATATGACCGCAAATATTTCACCCCTGTTTTCACAAACTTTCAATCCAAGTTATATTGTTCCAAATCCAATTTTACTATTTTACTATGCGCTTGTACTGTAAATAACAGATCATCTACGGATAAACGGTACCATTTACTAATTAGAATATTCGATGAGTACCTAATAAGTCTAGGAAAATATTAATTTATGCAGATATAAATTATTAAATATTTTATATCGTTCATTTACCAAATTCAGTATTAATATAATTGCTGTTCTAATTTATTTATTTATTAAGGAATCTTAACAGTTATTTAATCATATAATGTAAAAGCATAGTGATCATAGAACAATTAAAAAGATTCAAAGATGTTAAGAATAAAGTTATTTTTAAGTTAATTATTTTGAATTAATTAATGAAGCAACGATGTGCATACAAATCTTAATTATGTAGATTATGTAAAACATTAATTATTTACAATTCTAATTATAATGTATTTATTATTATTGCTAACAATTTTCTTCCGCGTAAAAGCTTTAAGGGCGTATAACTATGTAAATAAATTTTAAAAAGGTGTTTTTATAAAACTTATTAACAAAGGTTCAAGTGTAATTTGAACCTTTGTTAAGAATATTCAAAAGTATGTTTTTCTCACTAAACTTAATCAAATATTTCGATATAGGTACCATTATGGCGAAAAATTTAATTATCAGTTATTCTAGTCATTCTAATCCCTAAACACAATAATTTCGAATATCCTTCCGTAATCGTAACTAGAATTCAATAGCTGATCTCATTCCGCTTTCAAAATATAATTTTAAGTACACATTTTAGATTGATTTCCCAACACACTTTTTTTAAAGTAAAAAATGAGCAGGTACTGAATGTTATGTTGAAATTCAAAAATAAAAAGTCTGTCATTCAAAGAACATCGAAAATGCGAGGGTAAAATATTATTTAGCAATTATTTCATTATACATATTTTCTTCGGTATATAAATTTTGATAATTAATAGGTAGTCTATTTATATAAAATTATTGCAACAAATTATATCTATACCTGATTTTGTTTTATTTGTATTTATAATTACGTTGCTATGTTATGTATAACATTATATGTAAAATGCAATTTTATTTCACCTATCACAGATATTATACTTACTCAAGTTTTTGTATGTATGTACTCAAGTATATGTACATGTAACCATGTATGTTTTCTTACTTGCATTAAGTTAATTATTTATCAAATTATTAAATTACATTTTGTTGATTGTTTTTATTTTATTTTTAAATATTTACTCGTGTTTTGTATTGTTTATCTTACGTGTCTTTTCTTTTGCATTGAATGAATTATTTCTAAATTTTTTAAATGGATTTTATTTTAACACATTGAAATTACAATATATTGCTCTATTATACTATATTTATTGTATATTAATATTTTTCATATAAAAACTTAATCCTTTTTTCTTTTTTTAAACAGTATTATGTCTTATTTAGTCTTATTGTATTCACAATGTTCAACCACACTATTTTGTTACATCTATTGTATATTCATATGATTACTTGTAAAAGCTCCTTGGGCGTAAATAAATAAATAAATAAAATGTAGAAAGGGGCTCGTTTCGAATGTGTACGTTTAAGAGAAACTTATCGGCATTTTATAATATTTATATTTTTTGTGGATGATGCGACATGCTACTCATTTTTTAAATACTTTATTACACAAGACAGGTTTTGGCTTAATTGGAGATTGTTTCGTATCAGGGATATTAATTAATGTATTGTACACGAGTAAAGAATACTACAGGGTGGTACGCACAGGGTGGGTGTCCACCCGAGGTCCATACACCTATTGTTTATCCGCGAAACTAAAAGGGCGCCGTCATTACAAGGGTGTAAATCATTGTATAATTAAAATTGTGTTTTGAAGGGAAATTTCTGGGTGACATTAAGGGCGCATTAATAAATCTTGTATTGTAATAATTACGTTATGTGTAAGATACAGCTACATATTAGTTCTAAATATACGTCCAGTTATCGGTGCAAGTATTTCTTCAAATTTTCATGTCCGAAATTTACTCTGTTTACGCGAATAATAATTTTAATTTAAAAATTGTTCGCGAATATATGGGCATAATTTTTTTGAAAACGTGCGTTCACGGTATTTTTTTCATGCTTTAATTAAATTTGAGTTGTCAGTCATCGAGGAAAGGATGGTTAAGAAAATATACGAGGCGAGTGTTGAAGGCAACAGGAATAGAGGGCGTCAAATACTACGAGTATTTGAGGATGGCCCTGTCAAAAGCCGCAAGAACCTTAGAACATGTATGAGAAGATGTATGAATGTGGCCGAAGCAAAAGTGGTGTGCCAGGATAGGAGAGTGTGGCATTCAATCCTCTCTGTGCCTACCCCTGCGGGGAAACGGCGTGATGGTTAGCTAGTTAGTTAGTCATTGAAGAATCGTGAATTACACGCCGGTTACATCTGTCGGTTTTTATTGTTATAAAAGTGATGTTTGAGTTTTGAGGTTAATGACATTCGAAAAAGAAACGTGTCTTCGAAGCAATTACTTAGATGATGAATTATTTAATTATTAAGACTAAAAATAAAAAATATTTTTTAACAGTACTAAGAGCGATCTATGTCAATAAAAGTATTGGTTGATATATTCTTGCACTTATAACTTTGATCTCATTACTCATCCTTCAGAAAGGGTTTCAAGCAGCCCGTTCATTTAAAACTATTTTCTGCACCGAGTGGGTTTTTGAAGGGTGGGTGTTATTAATGAAATATTTTGGACGGGGTGGTCCGGCGACCATCCCCCGGCCTCGGGGTATAAATCAAAGATTGGGGTAGCGTGATAAGCAAATCTACTTGACCGTAGCGTTTTAGGGTAGGTAGGTATTTCGCTCGCTAGTTTGGAGGCTTAGGCGCGTAACAAAATATACAGGGTTATTTGAAAAACATTAATAACCTCGCAGGACTATACTCCTGCCTTGATCATGAGTCGAAAATGTTCAAGCTATTATGATTATATCAATAGTTATGGAGATATACGACAACAAAGTTTGCATTTTTTTTCTCAATATTTCTCGCGTATTTTTTGTAAACCGTTGGACTATCATTACATTTTCATAACTTGGCAGAGCGATCGTGGTCGCTGTGATGACGATGATACTACATTTTTCCCAATTATTTCAGTAATAATGCATTTCATATTAATGCATTATGTATGCATTTCATCCAATACTAATTGCGCTGATTAAAAAAAATGTTATCTCATAACATGTGTATAAGCAAAACGGCACTGCGCTAATTTCATTTTTTCAATCTTTTTTCTATATTTTTCTTATATTATATCTATGTTTTTAAAAGTTTTGTTCCCATATTTCTATATATTGTTTCAA
This sequence comes from Agrypnia vestita, assembly GCA_016648135.1. Lineage (NCBI taxonomy): Eukaryota > Metazoa > Arthropoda > Insecta > Trichoptera > Phryganeidae > Agrypnia > Agrypnia vestita. Next base: position 9,101 of record JADDOH010016179.1, on the reverse strand, counting down.
TTTATTTGACGAACTAATAATATTACACAGTTATATGCCCTTTATTAATTTTTAGTGAAAAGTTAATTAATAAAAATTGGACACATTTTCGAAATCGGTGGGTATGTTTCAGTGACTGAAAAATGTAATAATTAAAAAATACTTCTTATCTGTGAGTTCCCCTATTATTTGTTGGTTTTGATAGTTTATTAGATGATAAACAATTTTTGACAGAACACATCACCAATTTGAATAATTTAACCACTAAAAAGGGGATTTTTTTTTATAAAAACGAGCTGGCGTGTGGCATGTACGAAGCGTCAAAAATGACTAAACGGACGACTAGAAAGATGGTTGGTCTCGTCTCCACTCGAGCTTCATGCCACCAGCTGGATTTTGTCTCTATGTATAACAACCTCTTTTCTGTAAGCAATATTAGTTTTCTACTTAAAAAAATTGTTTAATGAAATGTTTTTTCATCGTTTATTGGCTGCGAAATATTCAACGAAACACGAACACAGAACGTAAGTCGTAATGCTCAGATTGTGTCATGAGATTGTTCAACAACATATAGGGGCTGAAATAATCCACCCGTTATGTAAATTGGGCAGTTTTCTGCGAAAACCACCCCGGCATCTTAAGGGATGACTTAGGCTTAAACAGGTACTAAGAATGCATCGGTAAATCGCTTATTGTTATCTGCACTGTCTAGTGGAGACCACCTCCTAGGATGTGGGACAGAGACGTACTCAGGATACGCGGAATACTTTGCGTGTTCGAGGGCGTAGATTGCCGTCGGGTTCTTTATTATTATAATAATTAAAAAAGTAACCCATAAAAAACAAGTTTTTACAGTACTCCCTTTCTCATTTTCGGGTTTCGCTATGCTACCATATGCGTTGAAATATCCATAACAACTTGTACGAAGAAAACATTAAAAATTTGAAAAATCCAAAATTATGCTATAATTTTAATTTTTTTTAACGAAAATTTGATAGATGTTCTTGATCGTCGCCATGAGTCTGCTTGCAAAGTTTCAGCTCGATTGGATCACGGGAAAAGGGTTAAAAAAAGAACCAAAGTTTTTCGTCGGCAAGCCGGCAAGCAAGCAAGCAGACGCTACGAGTTATATAAAAGGAGTAAAAAGCAATCAAATTATAGTGCTTCACACCATTATCTTAGATTTTTACTTGACTTTTGGTTTCTGTCCATAAAAACATTTCTAAGTCACGATAGTACATTTATTTTTCCATAGTCCATTTCCATTTTATAGTATGTTAGTATTTCATTAGTATATGCACCATATTGTAATAGAGTGACAACGTCATCAAAAACATCTCTACCTTAGAGCTTCGGAACTGGAGAGAGCTGGCACTAGACCGAGATGAGTGGAGGAAGATTATTGATGAGGCCAAGATCCACCAAGGGTTGTAGTGCCAAGAATGATGATGATGATGATGATATGCACCATATTTTATTAGTATTGCCAGGTTAGTGTAAGAACGGATAAGTGAAATTTGAGTGTTAAAGGCAGCAGAATCAGAGGGCGTCCGCGGAAGACATGGCATAACCAGATATATCAAATATCGGAGGATGGCTCTGTATGAAAGTGGACGGAGCAAAAGTGGTGTGCCAGGACATAAGAATGTGGCGTTAAATCCTCTCTGCGTACCCCTCTGAGAAACGGCTTGATGGTTAGCTGGTTGGTTATTTGATTCAGTGGTCGGTATGTGCTTTTATAAATAACAATAATTGCGAAGAAAGTTAGACATAAAATAAAGCTATGAGAGCAATATCGAGAATAAAGTGAATTGGTACAATGTTGAAAGTTGAATGATGATGAAGAGAAAGTATGAGAATGCCTTTCAGGAAAATATCTAAATCTCAAAAAACCTATGGCATCGTGCAATGAAGATTTTTAGTAAAAAGCCAGAGGCAATAAAAATAGAACAAAATTTGAACTATAAAAAAACTAACCCATAAAAACCAAGTTTTTATTATACTCCCTCACTCACTTACTAGTTGAAACAGGTTTGGCGCTTACCCCACGCGTTGGGCTTGAGTCGGGCGACTCTACGAAAGTGAGTAAAAAATTTCGAAAAATCCAAAATTATACTATAATTATTAATTTTTTTAAACGAAAATTTGTTAGATCATTTTTATCATCGCCGTGAGTCTGCCTGCAATGTTTCAGCTTGATCGGATCACGGGAAAAGGGTTAAAAATCGATCCATAGTTTTTTCGACAGACGAGCAAGTAGGCGCTACGAGTTAAAAGAAAGCGAGTAAAAATATGTATCATGAATGTTTCAGGTTGGTTATAGGTATATTGATTAATATTGGAGTGTATCTATATTTTAGGTTTGCACTACTTTTAGATCAATAAAGAATAACATAATTAATTGTATATTCATTGATAATACCAAATACCAAATAAGTACAAGGTAAGTAAAAGTTTTGCGTCGTTCTCAAAATTGAAATTACTGTCGATAAAAACAATTTTTAAAAACAAATTTAAGGAGACATTTTGTGAATGATAATTTTAAAAAATATTTATTTTACAAAAATAAAATTGTAAAAACATTGTACGCGCCACCCTTGTTTATTTAAGGGATAGGAATGCGCCTTAATCCTTTCTCTAATGTAAGTTGTAGCGGTCCTTTAGAACCTAAAGCCCTGCTAATTTCAGGAAGGGTTGCTTTCTTATCGGCCACGTCGCCGTAGTCAGATTGCTATCGACTACACCACCCTTAAAATATACACCTCCTCACCCGGTCTTACCACTAGTAATAATACAATTAAAAATTACCAATATTTTTTTCAAATAGTATCAAAAAGGTAACTGCCCTGCCTGAAAATATTTATTTGAGTTTGTTCGAATATTTCGAAAATACAATATTGGATTTTATGCCCAGGGGGACATCATTAATCAAGACATAGTATATTATAGATAACTCATAGAAACGAAGCTAATTTTTTATACGGAAAAGTAGATATGAACGTCTTTTTTGTGTTTATAGGGTTTACGACCTATCATGCGGCTGACTTAGGTGATCACTTTACACAATATAACGTTCACAATTCCACCCATGATAGACAACCTACCGCATGTGTCAAATTTTTAAAGTTTTATAAAGGTATGTCGACTTTTCACAACCTGTTGCATTTGTATTTTACTAACGCCATCTATGATTGAAATTTGTCCCATAAACCAATGTAGATGTCGCCGTTGGTAATAAGATATCTATTTTTTTATTTTTTTTTATTTGACATGTATAAAAGTGAATGTATTTATTTATATAATATTAAAATATAACCGACTTTTTGCTGTGCGGTCATTATCGCTACACAACGAAGGAGAAGAATTATTATTAGACAGGGATGCTAGATACGAAGCTTGCCTGCATCACCGTAACTACCTTACTGCCGCACAATGAAGAAGGTAGGTTTAGCTAGATTGTGGATCACGTAAATACTTGGTGGCAGTTCGGACGTGGAGGGTTAAAGCGAGCCTTGCGTGATGCCAGAAATTTCATGGGTTATATCACATTATCTTTTTAAAAATATGTGATTATATTGTATGTGGTCCCAAGATACAGAATACAGCGTCACGCTATGGATGAGACGTCCAAAACTCTCAAGGTAAGGCGCAGGCGAACAGGGATCGGAGGTCTAAAATAATTATTATTTTTAAATATCAATATTACAAGAATCCCAGAATTACGGACTATGAGAACGTTGCAGTTCACTGTACCCAATGGTGTTGTTCAAATCCTAGTCATGCACGAAAAAATATGGTAATTGCTTTAATAGTTTGCACACATCGGACAGTAATGAGGATTGTCACGGATCATGCGACCTTGGAGCAAACGCATTCTACACTCGCCCAGTAATTGTATCCAGCCTAATTTGTTAATTGTATGGTACAAAAGCAAGGGAAGCAATATGCAAAAAAAAATTAAACCCTTGACCCCTGTTTTGCAAGTAGTGCCTCGCGGTGTCCATCAGTGCTTCTTAGTGGTTTATCTAAATTTAATGAAACAAAAAGAAATTAGTAGTTCAATAGTTAATCTTGTGCTTAATCGAAGCTTTTTTATTTTTTTTCAAATTTAGCAAAATGGCGGTCTTTGAAAGCTTAATTATGAATTTTGAGGGAAAAAATCACTCATTTATTATTTATAAAAAAAAAGTTTAAGTCAAAAAAAAAATCCTTCGATTAAGCACAAGTTTTTAATGCCTAAAATATGATGTTTAAATTTCATTTAAATCTGTCGAGTAGTTTTTAAAATATCGTGGACACCGTTTTTGAAAACGTTATTTTGAGAAAAACGCGTTTAAAGTTTTATGCATAAATAATTAATACAAATACAATTTTAAAAATTACTTACGTAGAGTCGTCTATTTTTGGTACATATAATACATCTTCTGCCGATGTGTAAGCCTCCAAGATGTCGATTTTTTTTTATCTACGTCTCATTTTGCCTTCTCGAGTGACCTGATTTGCACGTTTGTCAGCAATCTTTATGCGCTCTATATCGAGTTTTTCAGCAGACCGGTGTGCATTAGGTCCATAATGTAATCCTATGCATTGGCAATCATTAATATTCCTTGCATACCTTCATGATTTCTCATTATAAATTTTTGAAAATGATTATAATACACGCACAACTACCTATCGACTGCTGGGTTTCACTGCCACTGAAGTAACACTAAATCAAATCTCAGTTAGCCTAAAGGGTCTTATGTCTATAAGTAGAAGTATAAAAGAAATTTCGTACATTATTCTTAGAATTAAACAGGTAAAAACCGCGTTTCGCAGCAGTCGCCCCGTTTGTCAGCCCGGCCGACTCTAGTAGCGTCCGCGTATCAGTACGGGCGGCAGCGGAGGGCCCTACAGTTATCGTTAGATATCTTTAAAACTAATAACCGGATCGAGTTGATATTTTCACACAATATTGTTGAAACATTTTGCTTTAAGAAAATACCAAAAAAAAATTTCGATTTTTTAATAATCCTGACTACACGTAATCCCTTAATTTTGGCCTTCCTAAGCTCCTTCGCCCTATTGGCATTGAGTTCAGCAGGGACTTTGGTGCTTGATGCTCGGACATTCTCTCCACATGACCCAGCCACCGAAGTCTTCCCAGTTTTATAAATTTTGTGACGTTTGGCTCCTTAAATAGAGTATAGAGCTCATTGTTGTAACGTCTGCGCCAAAGCCAAATATATAATAGTACTGATGAAATATTTTGTGTGCTTTGAAATGCGAGCAGCATCGACGCCGCGGAGTGATTGACTACAGCCGCGGCCGACCTCAGCGCCGAAATTCCAAGATCCCCGCGCCGATTATTTAAACATTAGCCGGCCGTCCCTGCTTACGTAAGTATCGAAAATGATACGCGCGTTGATGGTGCCGCGCTTCGGTGTGCGCCCGCGCGCGCGTGTGTGTGTGCGCGCGATGATGATGATGATAATTATCCTAGACTTTGATTGACAGACGCCCTTGAAGCGGGTACCGCATCTCAGAATGCTCACGGAAGGACAAGGCAACACTAAAATCACGAAACAGGGATGTCGACGACTTCGGCAATCGGGCTTTTTCGGCAGTCGAATTTCGACCATCGTTATCCGTGACTTTACAAACTAGCGAGTGGCGGTATTTTGAGTGAAATGATGTTAAAAATGGTGTTATGTTAGAATTATTTAATATTTTTTTTTTATAAATTAATTAATAGGAAATACAGGGTGAAACAGAGCTAGTCCACAATACTTTACAGGTGGACAGCAACCATGACCTAATATCAATAATTATGGAGGTATGCAATATCAAAATGCATTTTTTTCAACATAAACGACTATTTTTTGTTTCAATATCTTGAACTATCATTAAAGTATGTTAAATAAAATGATAAAAACCCTGCAGAAATTGAAAAAAAAATGCAAACTTTGATGTCGCGTCTATCCATAGCTATTGATATTAGGTCATTGTTGCTTGAAAATTTTCGATTCAATCGACTCGAATATTGTGGACTAGTTCTATTACACATCGCAAATCTGACATATTCTTCATAGAATACATTTAAAAGTGTGTAAAAGAAATTAATTAAGGTAAATTATATAAGTCTCACAGAGAAATAAAAGAAAAAATTGAGATTTGAACATTTATAAAACTTTAAAAAATTTGACAATGTGCGGATGGAATCGGTGAACATTGCCTTGTGTAGAGTTATCACTTAAGCCGGCTTGTACAGGTTGTAAGCCCAAAAGACTTCCACACACGATTCTTATATGCATAGCTTCGTCTCTGTGAGATTTCTATAATTTATCTTAGTAATTAATGAATTCGAAATAAAATTCGGCCTTAAACTTTTGCCTTACACCCGTGAATTTCGACCTTAAACTTTTGGTAAGTCATTATTTTCGGCCTTCAAATTTCGACAGGCCGTGTAACATTTGATTCAATCAATTTCAGTTCGCGTCTTCCAGCCCTGGTCGTGTTCACAAAAGCCACCAGCAGTGTTACTATACACAGCAGTCTATAGCTTTGATGTTGAATATATCTACTAACGAAAACGTTCGCCGAAACGGACATTAAGTGTGGAGCGAAAGTAACGATCATTTTTAAGTATTAAATTCGGTGCTTTTATCCGAATGCCGAATGAAAGTAAAAAATAAAAATAAAATAAAATCTTATAGTTTATATTGTGTTTTTTTTAAATAAAATATTATTATTTAAAGTATTTTTAAATATTATATAGTTTACATTACAAACACAAATTCAATTCGTAAATGTTATAAATAAGTTAGAAGTATATAAACATATATAATTTTTTTTTAATATATATGAATTTTTTGACAGTTATACAGCACCCTGATGATGGAATGGTAATTTCTGAAACATGATGGTGAAAAAAAACTCAGCTAAAAGTAGATTTATACAAATATTATAATCAATATTTTTTTTAAATGTTGCTCAATCAATTGAAAAAATATATAAAATCATTCACATCAAAGGTGTAGGAGAATCCTGCTTCGGAATACCTATACTACCCTATCAGAGACATGGAACAGATCAATATCCAGAGTATTACTGTTCAGCATAGCAGTAGCTCTTCCAACAGGCCTAACCGATGCAAAAATCGTGGTGAGACCGGGTTAACCATGTATTGGAAGATGGTCCCGTTATTGAATAATCGAAAAGCAATGTGGACGAGATTGTGGCGTTCTATCCTCTACTGACGCGGGTAGACAGCTATAAGCCAGGTGTGTCATAGCTATAAGTAACCAAATATGAATAAAACACAACGTTGATTACTTCACACAATGACACTTTAATTAAAAAATTAAAACGTTAAATAGTACAATACATTGTTGTCGCAAAACAAATTTCAAGAAAGAAACATTCCAAAATACGAACAGTTTAAGAAAGAAGTCAAATTCTTGATTTTGGACAACGATGTATTGTAACATTACCCACATATCTCAAATAGTTTCTGTATAATAAAAATTACTACTTCTAAATGGTTTCTGCTTTTGTACTTTAATTTGGCTTGTAAATACTCCTCCCACAAGCTCAAGCTTTGGCTCATATTATGGGAAATATAATGTCATTAAAATGTAATAACGTAGATTTAATTTATTAAAAAAACATTATTATGTATCTACTGTATAATAAATAAAAAAATAAAATAAAATTTATTTTCTTAAACTTCAAAATGAACCTTAAAGCAAATGCTTAAATTTTAAAAGCAACCTAAATCCATTGTCTGGTTTCAAAATGTACTTAAATCCATTTTAAATGTTGAAATAACTCACGAAATACACAAATTTAATTAACGTTATGTTACTTGAATGTTTTATTTTTATTTCCTTATTGCAATACTTTTTTATTTCATCTTATTTATGTTATATACAAGATGAAAAAAAAGACTTTTCTTTGATTTGCCAAAAAAATACTTTGATACGAGCCAAATAAAAAGATTGACTAGGTCATTAAAATGGAATGGTAGACACCACTTTCGTTCGGTGCTGTACAGCCGCGGTCACGCTCGTATCACACTCAAATAAGGCGAATGTTCTACAACAGCTGCAGCTATTTCAAGGTCAAAAGTCATGTCTAGTTCTCCAAAAATGCTAACTACCACATGTACACGTTGAGCGATCACCGCGGGGGCATGCGGAGAGAATACAGCATCACGAATAGTTGCACACTTTAATTTATTAATTAAAAATATATTTAGAAGAATTATAAAAAAAAAGCATAAAACGCACCATTCCTGCATTTGTGTGGTTCGCCCCGCCACTCATATATAGATCATTGTATTTTGTTTTTATCGATTCAAACATTAGAATTTTAAAACCAAATTTATTAATCAATTGGAAAGACGTGCATAAATATCAAATCAACGAAAAAATAATTCCGGAAAGCTAGGTGATCTGGGTTCGAATCCCGGTAGCGGACAAAATATTTTTTGTTGATTTGATTTTACTGCATGGCTTTCTAATTGATAAATAAATTTGCTTTTAAATTTCTCAGAACTTTGTTCATAAAAACTTCACAACAAGAATGTATTCTTGAATTTTATTTATGCCACAACAAGAATGTATTCTTGAATTTTATTTATGCCACAACAAGAATGTATTCTTGAATTTTATTTATGCCACAACAAGAATGTATTCTTGAATTTTATTTATGCCACAACAAGAATGTATTCTTGAATTTTATTTACGCCACATTCTTCTACTCCACACACCACTTTTGCTAGAACCACTTTCATACGCGCTCTCCGATTATAGAGGCTCTTAACAAATCCATCCTCCAATATTTGGTTTGTCTAATCTTTCCAGATCTTTCGCGGACGCCCTCTATTCCTGCTTCCTTCAACACTCGAATCATATATTTTCTTTAACATCCTCTCCTCACTCATACGTTCCACGTGACCAAACCATATCCACAATCCTTCCTTTATTCTGTATTAAAATAATGAAAAACTATTAAAATATGCACTATGTATATGTAAAAGTGTATAAACCTTTTGTATGGACACGTAGTTAGATTTAATTTTTTAGTACTTGCTTACCATCACGACACACAACTCTCGCCTCATCCACATTCATACATTT